>VZTO01026208.1:48676-60775 GCA_013400615.1 Syrrhaptes paradoxus | reverse complement strand
GGGCAGAGAGGTGAGGGGGTGCCTGGAGGGTACAAGATTAGAGCCCCGTTTCTATTCATACTCTTAATATGCGTTCCATAAAATCACACTATATTGTAATTTTAACACCTGCTTCTTACTGCCTTGAATGCCAGGTTCACAGCAGCATCATGCGTTTGGACCCTTTAAAATGGGCTGTGCTACCAAAGCTGAAAGCAGTTTTAGCCAAGAGGGAATGGCATTTTTATATATCCCAAAAATTTCCATTAAATAACAGACTCTAATTTTTCTTCCAAATCCTTTATTTCAGCCAACATTACCTAGGACTTGTGGTTTTAAAAATTATTTTAACGACTCGGGAACTACACTCTGGACAAGACAGAGGTAATGAAAAGCACTAACTGTTCCAACTATGCAAGTCATTTTACTAAGAAAGCTGCTAGTCTTAGCGTAAAGGACAAAAACTTGAATCCAAACTATCAAATGGAAGCCTTTGATTTCTTTACGAGTGCTATTAATACTAAATAAATTATGTAACAAATTTCTGAAATCCAAACTGTTTTGCAAATGTATATAAGCTTTTATATTTTTCTTATCTTGGACAGCAGAAAAGACAAAATGGAAAAGCACCTTAATAGTTCAGACATTTTATTGTCGACAAGTTTCCAAATATACTGGCACAGATTCCAGGGGAATTTTCTTGGATTAAAAAAAAAAAATCACAACAGACTCTATTGTTTTCCTTCTTTAAACAAAAGCCTTGTGCAAACAGCATGTTTTTGAAATTCTGATCAGCCTGGCTCACGGGCACTGAGTGAATGAGGAGCTGAACTCAGCAGTTGCAAAGTGTCTACTGCTGGTCCTTTGCTCAGAGCACTGAATCACACTGCCTCTGCTTCCTCCCCCCAGCCACAGCCCACCACTACACACCAAGGCTTAACTGGTGCTGATCTCCAATTAGACTGAGTCAAATCAGCATAGCATTTGATCATCCAAGCATCTTCTCTCCACACAACTGTCCACCTGGTGTCTTTTACCCAATGCATAAAAGAGATGTACATCTCTGAGAACCATGTTTCTGTCACCTCTTGTAGGTCCCCTTCTATTTTTTAAGTGAACTTGTCTCAACTCATACAATAAACTCTTGAGGAAAAGGACTGCACAGGTGTACACCTTATTCTTTCATTCAATTTCCCAGCACTAAACTAGTTACACCAACTGTCTTTATATGATAATTAAAAGGACAATAAAACTGAATTATAAGAACATAGAGCCTCTGGCAATTAAAGCCTTGGACTATCGAAAATCCCTAGATAGAATGAAGGACAAGCAACTAGCCACCCATTTCTTTGTGGAAACAAGTACTATTTTAATAGTTGCAGGTAATAGTGTCTGCTGATAAACCATTTTGAAAAACAAAACTAGCGTGACTTTTTCGCATCGCTAAATGCAGAGGAACAAGGATGCTAATCAAAGCTCAGTCTCACAGACATAATTTTCTTGTTGAAGGAATATTTCATGTAAATCTTAAAATAATCATTGCCTGAGACTCCTGTGGAATCAGCATCTCAGTTTATAACAGACCTCAATGTGTAACAGATCTCAATTTGTAACAGGACATCAGCTAGCTTTTCCTTTACACAGTCTGAGGACATAGGCCAAAGAAGGGTTGTAGGCAGAGTCTTATCAGACTGGCTAGAAAAAGCACAAAGTTTCAGATATACACATCCTTATTCAGACTTCACGTATCTGAAAGCTTCTCTACTTTTCTCAGATAAATTGTAAGTAGCATACCAAAAAGTCATTAAGAGGTTAACTCTACCTGTCAGTCTTGCCTAGCATGTAGTTTATGCACGGTAACTCCTAACTAATAATCTTTAACTGTATGAAAATAATGATTTCTTGGCAAAATAAGAAATCGCAAGGGATTGCATGTTCAAAATCATGATTTATTGATGCATTTGTAATCACGTAGCTCCTTGCAAAGATACACTTTATAAATTATGGAACAAGTATAGTTCTTTCCACAGCTTTCACATTTTAGTCCTCAAGTCCAGGTCAGTATTTTGAAATGAGATGCTCCAAGGTAAATTATGCAAAATGGCTTTAAAAAAATACACTAAAAAGCTTCAGTTCTTTCAGAATCCAAGATACATATATAATAAGCGGCATTACAGCGTCTGCACTACACCCCCAAGCAATATATGCAGGAGAAGCAACGTACAGTACCTGCACCAAACCTCAAGGTACACTTGATGATTAGCAATACACAGCACCTGAACATCTACAGCAGCCTCAAAATTTATCTTAGTACAACAAATGCTCAAAGGATTTACAGCACCTGGAGCAAGGTTAGATGAAGGACTTTAATGCATTACAATCACATTGAAGTGAGCCCTGTGCATTCAGACCTGGCCAGCGCACAAGCGGTACACACCAGCATTTCACCATTGCACTGTGACACTTCGCAAGCAGAGCCATGTCCCCTGCAAACTCATCCTACTGCACAAGAGAAGGACTCACCACCTGTATTCCCCTCCCCTTCATGCCCATCCTGTTGAGAAGACAGGCTGCACTGAACTTCTATCAAGATTAAACTACATGACCAACCGACATCACTGCACTGGTAGGGATGTACCTCTGTGGTTAAATTTTATACTGCGTGCCTGCTTGCTTTTGATTGTTTTTTTCTTAGGGTTGATGTTGACAAAATGCCAGATCTTAAAGGCAAACAAAATAAGTTTAAATTAAAGAAAACATTTATTTGAAGTTCTTTTAAGTCACACAGTTTAACAGATGTAGGACAACTTTCTCCCCTTCGCATTTCAAGCCTTCAGAGACCACACACACTGTCCCACAGACATGGAGCTTTTCCTATAACAATTCCTTTTGGACAAACTAGTGTCCAGACAGGCAAAGACCCACATTTTAAGCAGTCTGATCTATAAAATCTGTTTTAAAAAAAAACAAAACCAAACAACTTTGTTATCAAATTCTTGTCACAAAGTAAAGGTATTTTAATACTCATAAGCTTGATCTCAAAACAAAACCCCAGCCATTCATAATCAAATAGAACATACTGCCTTCAAAAAACTCCCCAGAATTTTAAAATGTTCCAAATACATACACAGTTAAAACTTCAGTGCTCATTAGCTCAACCTTTTTTTCATGCAAGAGTTGTGAGAGGAAAAGGTGTTTCTTAGAGCGGCTTTTCTGAAAATGCAGTAAAACTCTTCACTCGTGCAAAAAACAAAGGGGTGTACATTTTGTCAATGTCGAAAGCAGTAACAGCTGTCTCACCAGTCGATCTGTAAAGAGTATTGTAAAAGTTAAATTAGACACAAGTTGCCATTTAAGTCCCTCGATAACACAATCATGTTCCACAGTACAGTGTGTGCACCAAACTACAGCTGGAATGTGAGCATCTTTCATACTGCCTCGTTCTGAAAGCATTTGAACGTTGGTCAAATCACACTACAGAGAACACACTTCTATTTTAATATCACAGAAACCACTTTCCCCTTCCATTCTTATTATTAGTTCCAAGATTTGAAACAGCTCAGGATGTCAGTCAAGTCACTGTATTACTGAAGTAAAAAAATCCCCTTTCATTTGTTTCACTTAGAACCCTGAATTCAGAATACAGAGTGACAGATAAAGCTTTAAGAAGAAATTCAAGCATTTCTGAACATCAGAAACAAAAAGTATGTCGTCCTAGTTGTGTTTTATACTCACCTTTATTCTAGTTTCAAAAGGACACCACCATATTGAGAGCTACAGCAGAACCTGAGCAGTACAGAAACTTCATGCTGAAAAGAGTGCCCATAATATTGCCACTTCTTCATAAATTAGGTATAGAAATACTTGTTTTTATAAAAGCAATTTTTCTGTTTATAGAAATTACCTATACGCCCAGCCACCAGGAGCTTGCTTCCTAGATTTTATATACTTATAGCTCAATAGCTGAGCTACGTCTCTATAAAAAAACTGAATACAGAGATTAAGAAGACTGGAAGACAAGGCCTAAATCCACCCTAAATGCCAACATCAACTATCTGGACAGACAACTTGCCAGTAATTTAGAGTGTCAGGTGCAAGAACGGTAGCCATGGCTCTTGCTTGGTTAGTGATCAGAACTGCTGCTCACATGCCCATGTTTTGCACCGCTGGATTATACAGTTTGTAAGTGTTACAGTTCTCACCTGACGGGCATAGGCATCTCTAGCTTGCACATCCAGACAGGAAAGGAAATATACTTTAATGAATACACGTTTTCCACACCCTTTTACTAGCACTGCAATAAGTCATTTAACCCTGATTCAGTTCTGAAATCATTCAAACACTGTGCATATATCCTTTATTTGTCTAAAATAATGCAGTTCTACTACTTAGGATACTTCCCATACCATTATAAAAAGTTACTAAAATCTGGGGACTTCTTAAAGTAAAAGTTCATTATGATCTATCAAGACCAGTTACTGTTTTCAGGACATTTTATTAAAGCTTCATAAGTCTCACAGTCTTTACACCTTCTGTACTTAGTACTGGACAGATTAATGCCACCTGTGTTTCTACAGGTAGGTATCCTTTGACCTTATTCTCCATTTACTTACTTGTAAGTGATGTGACAAGAGTGATGTATCCAGACAAGTTTGTTGAACCTCTGGCGCCCACTGGAGCACAACTGCAGCCCTACATGAAAGCTGTGATCTGTTTCTTGCGCAGGAACACGGCGGAAATACCTGTACTTGTGGTAGTCAATTGGTTTCTGCACAAAGAGAAAAGAAGTTTTATGACCTACAAAGAACACATTGTGCAACTATTTATCCTGAGGACTAAGTAGCTGTGGGGACAGATTGTTGAACTCTCATACTTAAAAGCAAGTACTGGTATTCCTTGAAAGTACATCAATTTAGATGTTAATTATAGAAGTTTTCACAGAAAGTAAGATAAGCATGGAGGCCACCACACAAACTACGCAAACTCACCCTAAAGGAATGTAACACCTTCAACTCTTCTCAAGTTTCTCTTGACAGACACTTTGTTAATCAGAAAATCTTGTGATCTAAATAAGCTGACCAAATCATTCAGAGTTCAATGAATGGATACTGCTTATTTAGTCTCATTAAATGCTGTGGAACATAACTGCACACAGCCAAAACTGATCTCAGAGAATGATCTCTTCATCCATCCCTTCTGTTTGTTAACAATGTTAACACACTACCTCATAGCACCACACATGGCACTTAAGCCTAAGGGGGAGAACCACCAGTAAAATGTGAACCAGATATTTATCTGTCTCAATAAAAAATTATTACAGATTTGGGAAAAAAAGATAAATCACCATGCTTATTTATATTTTATTTTTTAAACCATTTAAAAAATTAAATTAATTTTTTAATCCTCTAGTGCAATGCAAATCTTCTGGTGCCTTAAAATACCCAGACTGAGAAAAAACTTATTAGAAAGCCCACTGCTTAATCTATTTTTCCTCTATTCTATTTTGCTACTTACCTCTTCCTTTTTCTTCATTATTACAGCAAATACTTTGGTTTGATTGTCAGTTTCCTGGGAAAGGCGATAATGGCCAAGCAAGATTGCATCCGTTCTGGAAGGTTGAGAGGAGGATAGTGTCAAGGACATAAAAATATTCTGTCTCAAAACAGTGACATACTTACAAAATGTATTTGTAGAATATTTGTAGAAGAATTTGTAGAAGACTGCATATTATAATCAAGGAAACTATTTTTTATTTCCATTTAGTAAAGTATCAGGTTCATTGATGATATGAAATGATGAAACAGTTTGTAAGGTTGCTTTTAATTTTCCCAGAGAGGACAGTAAAGATAAGTTAGTCAGTTCTACCTAGCCTACTGCTAAATATTTTCAGACTTCTCGTGAACAGCTCAAACCTGTTCCGAAATCACAAACAACTTTCTATGTTTTCAACAAGTTTGTGCAAACATCAAAAAGAAAACAAGCCATAATTTAGTAATATCCCACCAAAATCTTCACTTTCCTTCAAACACTCAAGGAAGTGTGAGAAGGCAGTCAAAACCAAAATAGTATCTTTAAAAGGATTCTAAAACCACCAAGCTAACAGCAGGTATTCTTCCATCTACTTCCTTTCAAAGTTTAAAATCACATAACCTTCAAAGGAAATCTAATTACAATATCAGGACCTTAAAATGAAAGACATCTTTGCATAAAGACCAAATTTTTTATAGTTCTCAGAAGAGAACTGTAAACACCTATAACACAATATAAATAACATTGTATTTTACTCTTGTTTTGCTAAGCCAGGATATGGAATTGGAGACAAATGTAAACAGAAATTGGCAGGTAAAAGAAAGATGAAAACTGTAGAGTTAAATATTTTATTTCAATAACCTTGTATTTTTAGTCCGTAAGCGAGGAACAATAGATTGAGGATCTTCAGGAGTTGTCAGCATCATAACTTGACCATCTGGAAAGAATCTCAAATACCTGCAAAAATATAATTACACAAAGCAAACCTAGAAAACATATCCTTTTTCTGTTGTGAGGTTTTTGTTAAATCACAGGATGTTTCCCAGAAGGATACAGAACTTAATAGGCAACAGGATTTGAAAACACACTTCTTCACACATGATATAACACAAAAAAGAGATCAGAAACCAGAAGAGAGTTTTGAAAATCAAAAGATAACTTATGAAGAGTTATGAAAGCAGACAGAAGCTCAAGAGTTTTGGCATCTCTAATCAAAGCAAGAGGGCCACCCTGGAATCAAAACTGACCTTGAGTAATTTTCTCCATTCCTAGTATCAATTGAAACAAACGTAACAAGACCTTAATTACAGTATCGGTATGGAATGGACAATGGACTTTTTCAGGTTTTGGAATCTCATCAGTTTTTACAGTACTTAGATATGGTGTCAATGTTTGTGAGACCACAGAAATAGCCATGAGATTCAATGATTGCTATTAAGTTTCCAGCCTCAGAAGAGACAGCAAAACAGAACAACAAATGCTAGAACAGCAAGATGAAGAACAGCAGAAAAACAGGCTGAGGAAACAAATGGCAAGGTATTTACAGCAAGTTGAGAAAGCCCAGCCTCTTGATTATTTACAATTGGTTACAAGTAAGTTAAAAGACACTTCTTGTATAATCACTTGTCTTCACAGAATCACAGAATGGTTTGGGTTGGAAGGGACCTTAAAGTCAAATTCCAACCCCCCCTGCCATGGGCAGGGACACCCTCCACTAGCCCAGGTTGCTCAAAGCCTCATCCAGCCTGGCCTTGAACCCCTCCAGGGATGGGGCATCCACAGCTTCCCTGGGCAACCTGTTCCACCCTCACAGTGAAAAAATGCCTTCCTAATACCTAGTCTAAATCTGCCCTCTTTCATCTTTAGACCCTTACCCTTTGTTCTATTGCTACACTCCCTGATACAGAGTGCCTCCCCATCTCTCCTGTAGCCCCCTTCAGGTACTGGCAGGCTGCTCTGAGGTCCCCCCAGAGCTTTCTCTTCTCCAGGCTGAACAACCCCAACTCTCTCTACCTGTCCTTGTACAGGAGGTGCTCCAGCCCTCTGATCATCTTCGTGGCTCTCCTCCGGACTCGCTCCAACAGGTCCATGTCCTTCCTGTGCTGAGGACTCCAGAGCTGGATGCAGTACTCCAGGTGGGGTCTCATAAAGGCAGAGTAGAGGGGGAGAATCACCTCCCTTGACCTGCTATTCACACTTCTTTTGATGCAGCCCAGGACACGATTGGCTTTCTGGGCTGCAAGTGCACACTGCCGGCTCATGTTAAGCATCAACCAACACCCCCAAGTCCTTCTCTTCAGGGCTGCTCTCAATCCATTCTCCACCCAGCCTGTATTTGTGCTAACCCATGTGCAGCACCTTGCACTTGTCCTTGTTGAACTTCATGAGGTTTGCATGGGCCCATCTCTCAAGCCTGTCCAGGTCCCTCTGGATGGCATCCCTTCCCTCCAGCGTGTCCACCACACCACACAGCTTGGTGTCATCAGCAAACTTGCTGAGAGTGCACTCCATCCCACTGTCCATGTCTCTGACAAAGATGTTAAACAACACTGGTCCCAGTACCAACCCCTGCAGAACACCACCTGTCACCTGTCTCCACTTAGACATCGAGCCATTGACCACAACTCTGAGTGCAACCACACAGCCCATTCCTTATCCACCAAGTGGTCCATCCATCAAATCCATGTCTCTCCAATTTAGAGGTCCAGCACAGCACTTCTTGTTTGCTCCGCTATCACTTGGAGAAGGAAGTTATCATCAACACATTCCAGGAACCTCCTGGCTTGCTTATGCCCTGCTGTATTGCCCCTCCAAGAGCTATCAGGGTGGTTGAAGTCCCCCATGAGGACCAGGCTTTGTGAGCATCAAGTTGCTCCTATCTGTCTGTAGAGGGCCTCATCCGCTTGGTCTTTCTGGTCAGATGGCCTGCAGCAGAAACCCACTATAATGTCACCTGTCCCTGCCCTCCCTTTAATCCTGGCCCATAAGCTCTTGATCAGCTCCTCATCCAACCCCAGGCAGAGCTCCATGCACTCCAGCTGGTCATTGACACCAAGGATGACACCCCCTCCTCGTCTCCCCTGCTGGTCCTTCCTGAAGAGCCTGTCTCCTTCCATTCCAACACTTCAGTCGTAGGAGCCATCCCACCACGTGACGCCAATAAGATCACAGCCCTGCATTTCCCTTTGCTGAAAGCAATTATTATATCAGAAATGTAAATTAGAAGTGATTTGGGCAAAGAAATTTGTGGATGTGGTTACTGTTTATGTTTTATCCACGAAGTGGTGTAACTGAGGTTGAAATGTGTTTCTAAGCCCATCTCTAATTATCATAATAAATCCTATTTCTTAATTAGCATAATAAATCCTATTTCTTAAGACCTATTCTCAAAAAATATACATAGCTTTACACACTGAAGTAGTTCCATTGATTTTTACAGAATGATTAATGTTTGTGATATGAAGGGTTGGATTTAAAGAACTTAAGAGAGAGAAACATTTCACTCACTCATTGTACTACAGTTCTACCTGTAATATTCCACTTGGTGCCATGCTCTATAGAAACCATCAAGAGATTGTTCTCCTTGACGTATGTATTTTGTCTTGCTGATATATACACCTGCAAGAAAGGAAGATATACAAATAAAAATTAAGTACATAATATATTTAAGATAAAAAAACAATAACCTATGATTTTTGATTTTACTTTTGTTACTTAAATACATGAAAGTTTTTACTTTTACTTACACCCTTCCCTTCTCTTTACAGATATGCTACAGATTCAAAAGTTCAAACAAATTCAGATTAAGTCTAACAGCATCATAAACATCAAACCCACCCAATTGCTTCTGTCACAGTTACATGCAATAAAAAAACCCCAAAACTATTTCCAAAAAGCACACCTTACCATCAAATCGAACACGAGGCCTTTCCAAAAACATTTCCCTCCAAGAGGTATATGGAACAAGTTTATTGCAGCTCCTGCCCCATATTTTCAAACAGACTTGATGCCAGATTTCGGGATCTCTAGTAAAAATGAGGGAAAAAAGCAAACCCCATAACCCTCCTGCAAACCTTGTTTAGCTTTTACGTATCAAAGTAACACACTCTATTATTTAGTTTGGATGCAACTGAAAGAAACTTTTTTCAACAACAATAGCTCATAATTCAAAACTAATTTACTTAATCCTGGAACATTTGAAAGCCACTTCCTCCTCCCAGTGAAATTCAAGAACACATTGCCATTTTCAGCCAAGTACAGAACAACAGCATTGCAGCAGCCTGGCACTTCTCTGTGTGGCCATGAGGATGATGACACAACAGACACTGTCAGAGACCTCGCAACTCTTGACTTGCAGACATGGTAGAGCAAGAAAGGCTTCCAGCAATATTTTTTATTATAGTGAAGTCATCTATCTAACATACCATTTACTGGTGTATTCAAAATCTGAATGGCACCGTGAGGACCATAACATGAAAATTGCCACGTGAAGAAAAAGCAGGACATAGTCCTACATGTACAATTTAGCAGCCTAAAAGCTAAAAAAAAACCAAAACCAAAACAAACCCTCTCACTTTTCCAACACTGACGATTTTCCTCTATGGATTTATTAGCCATCTCTACATACTGTTTACATACGCTTGAGCATAAAAAACGTCTTTTTTCTTCCTTATAGCAGATAGAAGCTTCACTCTACATAACTTATCGACAATACCTGGCGCAAATGTAAAATCCTCGACAAACAAGAGACAATTGCTCTAATGATCTTAGGTCCAAGTCACTCGAAACCACCCATCGGAAAATGTACATTAGTACTTCCATAGGCAACACTGCAAAGAGAAAATAAATCCTTGTTAGATGGTAATCTGTAAATCAATAGGTTATCTATAATTCCAGGTTTGACCATTACTGAAGTTATGACTTTCCATAAAAAATCCTACTTTTTCACACTGTAGCCAGATGCCAGGGAACAAAAAAATTATCCATAATTTAAAAAGTCACTACACATTAGAAAAAAGTCACATAATGAAAGAACAAAAATGAATACCTGAAAGTGCATTATGGTAAGATGATAGCATAAAACATAGTTTCAGACTACAAATATCCACAACTGTAAGGTTATACCAAGAATTCCACATATACACTGCACATCCACTGTGCCTGCAAAGCAGTATTTCCTTCAAAATGACCTAGTGCATAACATTGCCTCAAATCATACACTGCTTTTGGATGACAAGCTAAATAAGCTCAGGTCAGGTTCAGTATCGGATAGGAGGTCCTAAGAACAACCTATCCACTATGAAATTGGTATGAACCACTCTGTATTTTGTAGTACAGGTCCAGTGACTGAAAATGGTATCGCACAGCATTGTTGTGTTGAAACATTTTTTCTGATGTATACAAGATAACGACAGAATCCTCATCAAAGCACCACAAGATCACATCACAGTTTTTCTGGCATTAAAAGTTCAGTGAGAAAGTCCTAGGAAATTAAGCCAAAATTCTTTCTAATAACTTTCTGCCTCCCTAAGTTCTCTCAGTTGTTCTAGTTGGGTATAATCTTGTTTACTAATCTTATACCATCAGGAATTACACTTCATTTACTTGCAACTACTGCTGCTTTCCAGAGCCTATGGCTTGAACATTACATGCACTTAAGACTTGATGATTTTACTCGTGTACTGCTTTGAGACCAAATGGAGAAGCGGCACAAAGGTATGTTAAATATTAACTAGCTGTAAATACTGTGGTAGAGACCATAATGTAATGGAATTACAATTTTTAGTGAAAAAATATGCTTCTTAAAAAAACCTGCATTGCTGCACTTCCACAAATACAATAAGACTGTTTTTGCTTCAAAATTTGATGAAATATAAGTTTCACATTTCAGAATACTTACATGACAAAAAAGTACATACACCTCATTGGGTACCAGTTTCTGTATTCAACACACATCGCGTGTCATGAATCTGATTTAATTCTATGTTTTATTATTGAGAAGTCATAAATTTGCTATATTGCCTGTATTTGCAACCACTAATGTTCCAGTATAAACAAAAGTTGTGCAGATTATTGCTACAAGGTACAAAACAGTCTCTGGCAATTTATGAGCTCTTCATATGTGAACTCTTAGGGCCTTAGAGAATGGGAGATACAAAGGCTTAAAAAATTTTTACTAGTGCTAACAGGTATACATCTTCCATTCTGATAGCCATCAGTCAGCCAAAGCCTTTGATTATCTATTTTATAATCCGTGTTTCTAAGTTTCTAGTAAACTAGTGATTGCTAGGGCACTTTGCTTCAGATACTGGGCACATCCTGTAGGAAAAATACTATAGTATTTCTGGTGAAGAATGCTATCTTGGTCCTAAGCTTTACTTGTGTAAAAGGAGAAAAAAAAACTACCATGGAAAATTGCTCCCATACTAGGGCGGGAAAGTTCATATATTCAGTATGTCAGTTACATAGCAGAGGTCTGACTCTGTCCTGTACCAAGTGTTAACCACTATTCTAAGATTATGAATGTCAGTTGTACTACTGTGATTGGTAGATGAAGACGGGGTTAAGGAGCGGTTAAGTAATCTGGACACC
>VZTO01026208.1:29078-48466 GCA_013400615.1 Syrrhaptes paradoxus | reverse complement strand
GTTCCTGTGTGATCTGATCTAGGTGTTCCTGCTCCGGCAGGGGGATTGGACTAGATGATCTTTCGTGGTCCCTTCCAATCCCCTAACATTCTGTGATTCTGTGATACTGTGATGACCTTTTCAGCCTAACAACTTCTGAAGCAGACATCATGATTTTAACAGTTTCCATTCTGCTATAAAAGCATCAGTTAACACAGGACTGGCAGGAAGGCAGAATATAAAACTAGAAAGAGACGAAGGTTGCTTCTCAAAAGATCATTTTATAGCAATGTCTACAACATCTTGACCGTACTGGCAAAAAAAGAAAAGATGCTTTCCCAACTGTACAATGCCACAGTTGTTAAAATAATTATTAAAAAAAAAAATCCCATTTTCTTTACGTTTTCACTTTATTTTCAATTTACTTTATTTTCCTTCCTTGAGCAGAACAGAAGAGATCAGGCCAAGATTTCCAAGAGCAACTGATAATTTGTGATGCAAAAAACCCATGCTTTAGAGGCATCTGATTTTAAGAGAGTTCATAGCTTATATACACTCTCTACAATTTGGATTTCATAAGGGAGTCTCAGAATGACTGTCCTAGAACTGAAGCACTGAAAACCATTAACTTTCAAAGGCATTTCTAGCTATGTTATATAGTCTTGCTGAGCCTGAAAATGTTTGTTGTAAAAATCTTATACAGAATCAGCTAAAACCAGGAAATGCAAAGATGCATATTCTTCACAGAACAATTGTCTCTTACTGACACTTTAGAATTGTAATAAGTATTTGCAAACCAAAACAAAAAAAACCCACATTTCACTTCTTCGAACATTAACTGAAAGGAAAACTGGAATACACTTACTTCAGCAAGTCTGTTCCTGGAAGTTGCTACTTTTAAGTATGACGCTGATCCTGACAAATTCTACTTAGTAGTAGTACTACATGGAAAAGCTTGTGTGAAAAAGATCTGTTTAGCTAGCTGATAATCTTTTTTCCTTCACATCTAACTATAAAAGTAAATAGAGATACTATGTACCTTTACTTAAAGGTGACGTTAGAATGAAGGAGACAAATGTTTTAATGGAGTGAAACAGCTCTATAAATTCTGCCTCTGAACTCTTACAGTGTATCTTAACTCATTACCTGAGATATGGGTCTGGCTGACATCAACCTCGGGCTGACAAAGTTTGACTGAAGACTCTTGAAGAGTTAACTGCTGCTGGAAGTCCGACAGGAGATCAGCCATTTTGTCATCCTCCTTGTTATCCTCAACACTAGAAAAGAGGAATGCCAACATTGCGATATTGGAAAAGCATACCAACAGATATCCTTACCCGGGGCATCAATCCACTGGCTAGCCTTCATTCAATATAGTTGTTTCCTGTATCTTTTTCAAGCAATCTCATTTCATCATACGATAAAACAACTACTGTACTCTTACCAAGTTTAGATTTTGCTGGAATTCATCTGACAATAACAACTTTTTTTTCCTTTTAATTCCAATTCCAGTTTCTTTTTGGATTTGAGAGTTTGCTGTACACTGTTTTTAGTGAAGTCACTGAAGAATTGCTTGAGCCCATGAAAAGACAAATATCTTTTACTTTGTCTAAGATAATTCGTATGTTAGAAATAAATTATCATTGACCCGAAGTTGTATTTTGTACTCCTTGTCATAATGTAAGATACTGAAAACAATTAAGGATTTTTGACTTGGCATACAAGATAGCTAAGAGATCTTCCAGTTACTGTTTAATATTACTCAATTCTACTCTAAACAAGCTTAACAGAATGAGCTGAGAATATAAGCAAGCAACTAATAGACCTACTGATTGGTTTTAAAGTATTATAGAGAAGACAATTGTTTTGGGCCTGTCATAACTAAGACTATAGTAGCAAGACGTTGCACTGAACATACCTTCCTTTATTTTGATTAATATGATGGCCAATTCCAGGCCACAATGTAAATTGGTTTTTCAAATGTAATTGGGTAGTTTGTTTTTTCTCACCAAGGTTGTATGAAACATCTACAACAGTAATTCAGAAAGCAAAACCACCACAACTAGAATCTCTTGAACAAACACACCTCTATGAATACTGCTTTTAAACAATTAAGACTGCTGGCTGGTTTTCCCTCACTGTCACATAGTGCTGGGGACAACAGAGCAACATTTACAAAACTGAATGAAAATTCATAGAATCATAGAAATACTTAGGCTGGAAAAGATCTTTAAGATCATTGAGTCCAACCATTAACCTAACCCTGCCAAGTCTACCACTATACCATGTCTCTAAGCACCACATCTACATATCTTTTAAATACCTCCAGGGAAGGTAACTCAACCACTTCCTTGGGCAGCTTTGAGTACAGAATTTTTTTCTAATCTAAACCTCCCTGGGTACAACTCGAGGCCATCTTCGTTTGTCCTGCCGCTTGTTACTTGGGAAAAAGAGACCACCTCGCTACAACCTCCTTCAGGAAGAGAGCAATGAGGTCTCCCCTCAGCCTCCTTTTCTCTAGACTAAACAACCCCAGCTCCCTCAGCCACTCCTCATCAGACCTGTGCTCCAGACCCTTCCCCAGCTTCGTTGCCCTTTCTCTGGACCTGCTCCAGCCCCTCAATGTCCTTCTTGTGGTGAGGGGACCAGAACTGAACACAGGATTCAAGGTGCGGCCTCACCAGGGCCGAGTCCAGGGGCACAATCCCTGCCCTAGTCCTGCTGGCCACACTATTGCTGATGCAGGCCAGGATGCCGTTGGCCTTCTTGGCCACCTGGGCACACTGCTGGCTCATGTTCAGCCGGCTGTCGACCAGCACCCCCAGGTCCCTCTCTGCTGGGCAGCTTTCCAGCCACTCTGCCCCGAGCCTGTAGCATTGCAGGGGGTTGTTGTGACCAAAGTGCAGGACCCGGCACTTGGCTTTATTGAACCTCATACAGTTGGCCTTGACCCATCAGTTCAGCCTGTCCAGACCCCTCTGTGGAGCCTTTCTGCCCTCAAGCAGATCAACACTCCTGCCCAACTTGGTGTCAGGGAGGCTTCATGAAGGGAGTAGAGAAAATGATGCTAAAATAAGAAAATAATCCTAAAACCCCCCTAAGATTTTTACATTAGTGTAGTTATCATCCAGTATTTTTCCTAGTGCACAAATGCACAGCAAAGACTTCGTGCTAGCAATGCATTCAGAAACTGAAATAACGGATGTAGATAAAGGACTTAGTTCATGTTACTCTCTTTTATATTGAGTCAACCACCACACTGAAGCTGTACCTCCCTGGGGCAACAAGACTGAGCTAGTAATACCACACTGACATGTCTGTACTCTCCTCTTTTATTGCCAGTTTTAAAACTCTTGATTTCTTGTAGCTATCAGCAGCATCTATGGCTGCTACCAGTAAGCACTGAATTGGGAAGCTGTCTTTCATAAGCTTTTCTTCACTATGCTGTCTGATCTATAACAGAAGTTTTGGCCCTACCCTTAATCCTGTTCTCAAACATAAGTCCCGGGCTCAGGTTAGGCCAACCTTAAGTCACTACATATCTGGTGTGCTGAGGCTAGGGGTATTCTGATGCTTGTAATGATGAAAGACTACATTACTCAGATTACAATCTATGAGTTTCTAAATGTATTGCTCTGCTTATTGAAAATGCTCCCATTTGGCTGTCTTAGTCAGCACAAGAACCATAGTATATTCCCTTGCTAAATTATTATGCTTATTCCATGGTACAAAGCTTTTACTAATTGATCTTTTTGCCATCTACAATTTTGTAGATTATTCTAAATGTATAACTCATAAATCTGAAAATCAGAAATCAAAAGTAATAAAGTGACTGAAGCTTTTTTCTAAGTAACAACACTGCTATTTGTAATCCTTCCACTTGAATTTAAATAGCTCCAAACAAGCCTTCTTTGAACTACAGTATAGAAAAGTCCTCCTTGGATTAATGTATCTGTAAACTTTCTATGAAGCAGTCTATTCAAATAAAGGTAGATGAGTTTTCCAAATGGTAAGAGACTTACAACTGTGTATCACAGTAGAGCATTCATATGCTTTAGAAACAAAATTCAGGTTTTAGTACTCCTATGCACTTAATCAGTAAATTTTCATACTTACCACCTCTTTACAACTCCCTCACCATCTGGAGACCGTGTATAGGTGATCTTAAACTCTATGTCAGGTACAAGCTGCATGGCTAGACGATAAAACTTGATGGCTGAAAATAAAGGTTTAATGTTCAAACACATCTAATGTCTATGCCAGCTTACCAATGCAAAGAATCTTTTCAGAGAGACAGTTTCAGCTAAAAGCACTAAAAGGTGGAAAATGCCTTTGCCTAGTACATCTTATTTAGTCTACACTGATCAGGTTTAAATTCAATACAGAAGAGAGGCACACTAGGCACCTATTTTCAAAACTAAAAACTTCACGAACTCTTTCAAAATAAAGAGCTCCCTCAGATGCGCTTCAGCTTTTACAGATTCACGTTAACTACTACAAATTCAATCATGGAGTCCAAAATTTTACATTAGAATATTACAAAGACCTGTTTTTGTCTGTTGCCCCGCACTTACAAAGTTTTCTCAACAAGCTGTAAACATTTTGTGCATTATATTCGTAAGTGACCATGAGCAACATGAAAGAAAATTTAAAAGATGACGCAGGTACCTTAAATCCCTGGTACAGTAGAGGCAGTCATTCAGACATACATTATAAAAGTGAGAAAGATTAAGAAAATATTGTTGTAATTTTAAAAGTTCTACAACAAACACAAACCAAGTAAATTTTACTGGGGCAAAATCCTGGAAACTACAGAAGGCATAGAAGCAAGCCACTCAAAACACTGAGGGTGAGGAACCTGACTGGAGGAAAGCAGCCTTTTTGAAAAGCTATATAACAAATACAAGACCATGGGGCATGAAGGTAAAACTGACAGATCAGGTTTCCTCTAGCACGCAGAGAAAGCACTTCTGCCTTTAACACTCCAAAGATGCTACACTGAGTAGACAAATATGCCCATGAAAATCACCCTGTGGGAATGAACTGTTATTTAAGCTGCAGAACATCTTTCTTCTGAGTTAATTCAGTGGATCCTTCTTAATGTAAAAGGATTCATTGTATGTACACTCAGTCTTCTTTAATACCAGTATTAAGATAATACACGTATTTATACGTCTCTTTGTATTGCCACATGGTGATACCAAGATCAGAGGGCAACTCTCCCCCAGTTTGGACCCTTAAAAACAAAACCCAAATTAAACATCTGTAAGTGTGGAGCTCAGAATTTGACACACTAATGAGCCTGAGAAGTCTGATTTTGGGGCAAGCAAGGGTTCCTATTCCCTTGAGCTCATATCAGGGTCAGTGACTGACAAGGAGTATCCTTTGGCTGGTGAGGAAGAGGAATACCAGCAGCCAACTAAACAGAGATCAGTCTCAACTTTAGCATTTAATCTTGCAGTAAGGCCTATACTGTACTTCAACATGAACAAGCTGCTGCACATAACTGTCTCACAAACGTCAGGTATCAGCACATTTCAGAAGCAGGCTGAAATGCCACTTGAATTCTGGTGGCCTGGGATGGGTCAGCAGATGAAAGTGTGGTCTGAAAATAGATGTCCCAACATGTGCTCAGTAATACATCTGTGTCTGATGTAGGACTTTGTCTCTACAGTTTCATATTGATGTATATGTAGAAAGTGTAGGTTTGTTTCTTTAAGTCTCAAATCAAATTCAACTGAGAAAGAATGGATTCACACTCATGTAATCCAGATGTGTGAATGAAATCCTGTTAGATGTTACAACTTTTCTGCTATGTTTAAAACAAAAGGAGTGCACTCAAGCAGACAAAGCTGGAGCTTTCATTTTATACACACTATGCTTAAATAGACTTCTTTCCTCACATTTTTTTTTATTTCCTTCAAAAATGTTGCTATGAAAGAACCATCACAACCTACTCCACAATTTCCTAAATGGTAGATTATTTATCAGATTTGATTCTGACATATTTTTTTACTGCACATTTAATTCTATACTAAAATACCTTAGCCTAAAGTAATTTTGCCCCATAAAAACATGTAATAAATTAGAAACTGAACCAACTAATTTTATTACCTACCAGGGACTCATATTTCTCTCAGGTCATTTGAGATCTGGAACAACAACCAGAAATCCCTGGCAAGGGAAGGAAAAGTCTCATGGTGGAGAAGAAATTCGGTATTCAACAGGTGTCTGAGTTCAGGAGGTTCCAGAGTACTCTCAGTTTTGTGTACCTTGACCTATTTTGCACCTGCACTTTAACCAAGGTGGCTAACACCTCTAGTGGATGAGCAGGATGGCACACACTTTCTGCATTCCTTTTTTTTTTCATGGAAGAAATAGAGAACTAGTATCTCCACTACTGACCTACAGGACTTGGAAGTTAGGATGGGCTTCTTACTCTACATATTCTGAAAACTAAGTATGAGGAAGAAAACTCCGAATTTCCATTTTTAGTAAGAGGGCAAGCAAGCTAAGCATCTTAAATATTTATGGCAAAC
The DNA here is from genome assembly GCA_013400615.1 of Syrrhaptes paradoxus. Taxonomy (NCBI): domain Eukaryota; kingdom Metazoa; phylum Chordata; class Aves; order Pterocliformes; family Pteroclidae; genus Syrrhaptes; species Syrrhaptes paradoxus. The sequence continues at coordinate 41,948 of VZTO01026208.1, read as the reverse complement.
TCATAAAATAAGACTATCATATTTAAACATTCACTTCAGGAATTCTTAAAGAAGTTATCCTAGCATGCCATGTAAATTAAAAAAAAAAAAAAAACAAAAACCAAGCAAAACCAAAAATCAAACCACCAAACAGCAAAACATTCCATGGGTTAAGTAGTTCTGTTCAAAGTGGAATGAAGAAAACTGTGAGCACAGGAAATACAGCATATTGCCTTGATTAATTACTTTGCTTATTTTGTGTTACAGAAGCCATATAAAGAAGCATGCTATATGAAGAAGCAATCCAGTGCTTCATTAAATTGCTAGATATAAAAATACTGCCATTTTGTCTGAAAGATAGAAGTTCTTTCCTTGATCTCGCTTTAGCTTCACCTCAACCTTAGAACTGTTCCTTCTATAGAAAGTTTGTTTGCTTATCCAAATAATTGAGCTCTTGAATTACTATTAGCCTGCAGTTTAAGTTCACTGCCGTCATGCAGTCTTGCACATAAATCAGTGTTAGATTCCTCTGCAGTAAGGATATTCATTGTAGACTTCCACATTACCTTCATAAAGGGCCCCATTTTGTTCTTCTTCCACTGCTTTTAGGAAAAGTTCTTTTGCCTGCACAATAAATTACACAGAAGACTTCTTACATTCCTTATAAATACAAGTCACTCAACTTAGTGTTATTTTTCGTCTTACCTATAGTACCCTATGAAGGAGATGAATAAAATAATTCAATAAATAGAGTGAGAAGACATATTCATGTGCTACAACCCTAACTGAAATTCCCAATCAACAAACCATCCACGTTCCTGATGCTTGCCCCTTACCCACGGTCTTTCAGAAAGCAGACTGGGAAGATGACACAAAGCCAAGCACAAAAACTAGAAAAATCGGTGCAGCTTTATGGAGAGACATTTGTATGAAGACAACAGGTTAATCAGCTCTGGGTTTCCTCATGCCATGTAAATTAAAAAAAAAAAAGGATAGTTATACTGCAATACTAACACACATTAAAAAAATTCCAAAATTATACATCTATTTTTTTGTACCTTTTCCTCTTTTGCTATCTCCTGTTTTCCTCTGGCATCTACAGACTTTACTGCAGGTCCTCTTGAAGATGCTCTGCATGGCAGAGGTTCCAACCCACTAGAACTCACACCTGGGGCAAGCTCAAACATCCACTGAGCTCTGAACATCTGGAGCTCTGCCTAAAAAAACCCAATTAATCCTGATTTAGTATCACATATTCAGACAGCACATCTTCTGAGGAGAAATTATAAAGTACAAATACAAAAAAGAATTTCAAAATTATGCTTTACACTTCCAAGTCTTAAATGGTTTCAGTGAGTTTAGGCACAAAGAGTAGGCAACTCTTTCACAGTAAATTTTTAAAAAAGCGCACAAGTACTCGTTCAATCTCTTTTGATAACATAAGAGCTTTTATCTGGACTCTTCACTTCAAAAGGAAAACAGATGTTTCAAGGTGTGGTTGTTAGTACTATGATTATGACCTAAGACTCAATAAAAAGGTATCCTTCCTAGACATGGTCTTCTTGTTTACGCAGAGTTATCTTAAGTAAGAAGTCAATTAGCTCTTGAAATTAAAATTTAGAAAACCTAATTTTTTGTACACAAGCGTACTAAGCTTTATGGCAATCAAGGCTGTCATTTATAGAATATACAAATAAGACCTTATGCTCCTTTCCCTTTTAAAAAGAAATGACTGTGCTCTGTAAAACAAGCTGTAATTCCTGCCATGCATTGTTTTAGCATCTTTTAAGTTACAATTCATGTGTCTCTTGCAGTCATCATGACTTCTGGGGAGCAACTACACAGAAATCTAGTATCATAAGAGAACACACTTCTTTATTAGATTGCTTTTATCAACTTTCTGCTCCAGAAGAGAGTGACAACGCACATTGGAATTTGATCGTTACAGAAACTGCTGTCCGATTTCTACAGTATTTCAAAGAAATTCCAAATCTGCCACAAACTTTCTTTTCATCTACACAGATAACTGAAGGCTGAATTTGACACTTGGAACACAATGCAAAATTTATCCATCTCACTTTTGGGGGGCAGATAGATGAAGCATTTGTTAGATTAACAAATGTGTGGTAACTGAATGAGCATAAGTAATGCAGCTTAAATGACAGCAGTACTACGTTTGTAAAAAGCCACTAGCATGAGAGACATACCTGAAGATTTGCTTCACCGGATCTTTCATTGTCATCAGTTCTTACCAAATCAGAGTGACAATCTTCTTCAGCTTCTGCCTAGTAGAGAGCAGTCAGACATGATTATAGAGTCTGCCTAAGTCCCTACAGCACATTCACAAAGCACAACTGGCATGTACACACATTAAAAAAAATTAAGCATACTCCCCTTTTTCCCATCCTACCCATCTACCCCACAGATCAATCTCAACTGAGAATAAAAAATAATCTCAAAATTACTGGTATTGTTTGCACTTCCCTATTAACCCAATGAAGATGGGTTTTGCTTTTCAGTCACATCAATCCAACACAGATTAGTTGTGTATCACTTGAAGGCTTACATGCATCATCAGTACACTGCCATAGAACACCTGAATAAACACACTCAGTGTCTAAGTCAAAGCACAGAACCAAAGCTTCAGTATTAAACAGTAGGGTGCTTCATACAAGAAATTACAATTCAATCACTATCTTCTCCTTGTAAAGATAACCAGTTTAATAGTTACAAAAGCACAAAAAGACTAGTGCTTTGAGTAACAATAAACCCTTTACAAAAACTATGGGACAATAGGGGCAACCTCAAAAACTACAAAGTAAAAAGCTAGTGTGAGTGCTTGACAGCTGGTTTTCTTTACAGCACTGCTGTGAGTCAGGTTAAACAAATAACACCTTATATAAGACCTTTAACTAAACTTAACAGGGCTCTACATAGGAGTTAGATAGATAGTTTAAGAGCAAAACTTTAAAAGAGGCAAATAAACTCTCACTGTGAAATATACTGAGATTTATGGAATCTACACTCAAACAAAGGAAAACTAATTCTAAGCATCAGTGACAAGCCACTACAATCATAACTGGAGCAAGGTGCGAGTAAGAAAAAAAAAAAAAAACCTCAACAAAGACCAAGGTATTTGCTTAAAGTTCTTCCTGCAGCTGAAGCATCCCAGTTTTTCTACCATTCTGCACTGAAACTCACATCTACAGTTCTGCAAGCACATAATGCAAAGTTAGATGATAGGAAGGTAAACCTGCCATTCCCACTCCTTCCTAATGTCGATAGTGCTCAAAAGACCTCAAGTGATGTTATGTCAGTGAGATTCTTCAGAGCTTGTGTTGAGAAATCTCTAGTTCCTGAACAAGCAAAGTTCAGAAATCAAAGCATTCTTGTATTCAGAAAATTTATACATTTTTTATAGCATCTGGAAGTTCTTGATCAAACTACAGAATAGTGGCAAAACTGACGGGAAGGCAACGTTTAATCTCTTTGTCTTGGTGACAAGCACCTTGCTGGAGTCCAGCTGCAGCACTTGTCTCTGGTTCCCCAAACTACCATGAACTTACTGGTTTGTCATCTGTAAACATGTTTTCACTGATGTCTCCGGCAATTTATCTCTTACAGTTGATAATGCAGACAGTGCTGGTTGGTTCAAGTAAATAGATATTGCATCTGTTTCTACACTCACATTTTAAGGTTGTACATTTTTAATTTCTCAGTGGAGAAAACAGGTAAACCAGAATGCTCCAAAACACCAGCAGCATTAAATCCAAATGAGGAGTAAATAACTTAGAAATGTCATGGGTTTTGATTCCAGAATTCGACTGCAGGCAGTCATGCCCTATGAGTTACAGCAGTCCTATCACCACATTATTTTAGCATCCAGGAATGACGTCTACACTGGCTAAACAGAGACAGCCTAGGTTCAAGCTAGCACTGAAATGGATGTCTGTAAGTGCATTATTACGGCATTGAGCTGACACAAATAAGGCCTACCTCCGCCTGCGCAGAGTGCAGGGCTTCTGGTTGGCAGCTGAATTATGTCCTGTCAGCTCTTGGTCTGCACAGAATAAGCCTGGTTTGATCTGCAAAATGCAGAAACTAGTAAATTCTAAACTAAATCAACACACTATCTTCTTCTACATAAAGGCACACCCATTAAAACCTTCAACTCATTAAGTCTGTAAACAAACTAATGTAAGAGTAAGAGTTTAAATTATTTAGAAGGTTATGAAGCTGGTTGAAATTTACCTCATGTTCACAATTTTTTTGTTTCAGTAATCTGTCCAAGAGCACTGATTTTCCTCCTCTCTGTTCAACTGGCCTACTTGTTCATTTCTGAGTCACAGCCAGTCATGGTTCTGGACCAACTGCTTCCAAAATGCCATTCAATGTTCTTTAAAACTTAAACGTGCTCTCAGTCCAAACAAAAAGTACACCATACTATGAAGACCTAGTCCACAGTCTAAAAGCTGTCAAGAAATCACCAAGTTGCTTGCAACAAAAGTTTTTACTTTCCTCATTACCTCCTCTACAATGAGTGCATCTGTGATCTGAAATCTCTCTATCTAATGTTTGTCTTCTGGCAGCAGTGGCAGCTAAGTCACCACCTCTCTACATTTACCACTAAAGCAATTCATTTGCAGTGCTACTGCACGGCTAACTGGAAGTTAGCCATATTAACATCTACTAACAACTTTCCCACTATTTATTTGATCTGCTGAAACTCTATGATTTTGTTAGAACAAATAAGTACACACGGGTATCAGTGAAGCAAAGATCTTCACTAGCATACAGCTCATGAGACCACACCTAAAGCAGGCTGTCCTTAACCCAACTCTGACACTCCTTAAATTGCAGATACAGTTTCTGAAGCTCACAGAACACTGTATTGTAAGCACTACTTCATGTATACATCTAACCTGCTCCTCTTTATGCTACTGGCCTTCCTCCTGCTACAAGTCAGCTGTCACAAGGAACAGAGACTTTATCCTGCTTGAAAGTGACACATCCTCAGCGTGTACTGATGAGCCCAAATGTTCCACCAGAAAAGTGGTAGACAGTCAAGACACCAGAAGGTCAACATATCAAAAGTCAACATCTGAATTAGACTGCAACCCATAAAAATAAGTCAACTGATTTGTTCGCAAAGCTTTAGAAAACATTTGCCAAATGCAAAATAAGCTTATCTGCACAGCTTACTTTTAACCATTTTGCAATCAACAACTGCATGCCGATTTCCTCAGAGCACAAGGATCACTTACTAAACTGTATGCAAAATCCTTTAATAGTTCATCTTTCAGCAAGACAAAGACAAGATCAGAAAGAGCTCAAAGTTGACTGTCACCGGCTGAACAGAACTGCACGTGAACCGTACAGAGCTAAGGGATAAGCAAGCATGACATAGTGAAACAGCGGCTGACAGCTAACGTTCTTAGTTTTATAGGAAAATGAAGAAGTTGCTCCATTTTTTCTGTTGATGTGGTAGAAGCAACACCCCTTGTTCAAAAATACTTTTAATCACAGTGGTATGGAGCTTAAAGAGCTCCTGAATGATATAAACGGTTTAATTTTGAATGATCAAGTTCTCATCACGGATACTTGAATCCATATTGAGGTGCAGTCAGAAAAGCAATACTGAATCAAACAGTGTTTCTGATATGTTAAATCACAAACCCAAATAAGCAGCATGCCCTGCCCAGAGCCCTTGAAATGACCAAACGGCTGTATGCCACCTGTTTTCTGAGGGAAGAAGAGCAAGCTAGGGCACGCTCATCTGTAATGACACCGTGACTTCTTCAGGGGTTTCTGCAGACAGACAGATCAGTCCTGAACCAAGCAGCCCCACTCACCAGCCCAAAGTCCCCTGCAGAAAGTGGCCCCGGCTCCTCGCGGCGCAGTCGCCAACGGCAGGGGCACAGGGCAGCGCTGCCCGGCAGCTGCACGGCTCGGGGGGGGGGGAGCCGCACCTCCCGCCCCCTGCACACGCCCCCGGCCGCCTCCACCGCCCCCCTCAGTCCCCCTCGGCGGCGGAGCTGCGTTGGGCCGCCTTCCGCCCGCACCTGCCACGGCGGCCGAGCCCCCACCGCCACCGCCTTCCCGCGGGGCGCCCGGTGCCTCGTCCGCGCTCCCCCGGCCCCGGCCGCACTGCCACGGGGAGCAGGGCCCGGCCGGCCCGGCCCGCTCACCATGCTGCCAACGCTCGGGCGGCGCTGTCCCGTCCCGGGGGTCTCTGCCCCCCCTGCTCGGTCTGTGCGTCCTCCCCGCAGGGGGAAATTAGCAGAGTTCTCGGTCGGAGAAGCGCACCACGCAGCGGGAGTAACTGCGGGCCCTGCGTACGGCAGCCATCTTCCCGGCGAGTGAGGGGCAGGCGGACCAGGAGCAGCGGAGACACACGGCCAGACACACCCGCAAGGTCAGAGCGCCGCCTGACGCACGGGCCGCTCTGGGGCGCGGCAGCCAGCCGCGTGGACTACCCGTCCCAGCGCGCACCGCGGCCCTGCAGCGGCTCTCCCGCCTGCTGCGGTGCGGCGCGCTGCCTGCCGGGAAACGGAGTCCTCGGGACGCACCCCAGGGGCTGCGGTCGCGCCGCCCGGGAAGCGCCGCTTTCCCAGGCCGATCCCGCCCGGCGGCGGAGCAGAGGCTGCCGGGAAGCGTAGTCCCCCCGGGCGGCGATCCCCGCAGACGGCGCTGACGGCCAGGGAGTCGCTGCTCTTCCCGGCCTCCGCCGCTGCGCGTGAGGCCCTGTCCAGCACTCCGCCCCTGCCGCCGCTCGGTGTGGGGGAGCTGAGGGACGGCGGCGATGTCCGGACCCCCGGGGCGGCCCGCTGCCCTCTCAGAGCGGCCCCTCAGCCCAGAGTCAGCAGGAGCAGGGCTGCAAGTGGGAGCCGCCATTTCCCCGGTGACTGCGGTCACACCAGAGCCCTTGTGACAGACCAAAACCAGGCCCCAAAGGAGCGGCTGGTGCTGCGGCGGCACGGTGACAGTGTGGGACAGGCCCCGCGTCCCTTGCCCATCCGGCTCGGTGAGCAGCCGGTGCGTGCTGCCGGTGCACCTCATCGGGCATTATAAAACAGGACTAAACCCACTGTCAAACAACCTGTATTGCAATCTTTTTGAGGAAGAAAACTGCGTGTATGGGTCTTTCTGTGTGACCTGTGAACCCTTCTCCGTATCCTTATGTTATCAACGAAGGCACTTTGCAGCTAAAAAAAAAAGTAAAATTTTATTTTGTTCGTAGGTGGAGAATAAGCAAGCAGCGCTGGGCGCGAGGGGAGCATCCGCTCTGCCAACACGAATAAGCAAGCAGCGCTGGTCCCTCTGTTTATTCCCCAAAATGTTGCATATCCATTAAGTTTCGCAATACACTCATTAATGTTAATTCCCAGCCCCGCCTAGCCCCATTTCTTATTATAATTAGCTAAAGAGGCCTTTAGGGGTCGAGGAGTCCCCTTTATCTTGCGGCCTTGCAGGTGTTGCATTCTCTTATCTCGTTCTGATTAGCAGTTCCTTCCCTTATCATCACGGTTTTGATCCTCATCCTGTCTTTTCTGTTTCTTCCATCTGATTACTGGAATCAGGGGGGGGAGAGGGGATGCAAAGCTGTCTCAAGAACACATTTGTGTTAATGTACATACATCAAAGTTCATAGAGAAATAAGGAGAATGCACCTACAAAAGCTACATTAATATTTTCATATCATTTGCTTAGTATAAGACTAAATCCACAGTTATACAATATATTATTACATTATTCAAAAACTTCTTTAAACAGAAGAGCCTTGTCTTATAGCCTGAAGGGGAAATTCAGTTTCACAGTCTCTCAGGTCTTTACTTCAAGCACCTTTACTGAATAAACTGTAAAGGGAGAAGTAAAAGAGGCCACATTTAGGTAATACTCTACAGGTTAGCATTTAAACATGTCCTTAAGCCGAGGCAGGCCCATGGCATTTCTGTCTTTGTGAGAGCAATCCTTTGTTTCAAGCATCTTTTCACTCACAATGTCCTCAGCCACACAAGGATTGCAAATAGTAAGGGGAAACTCCTAATGTGTGCTTTCAAATGCTAAAATTAGCCTCGGTGTATGATTCAGTTGCAATGTAAGATGCTGTGCAGTGATACAGCAATGCCATACTGCCCGAAGAGGCACTGCACTGTGCACAAAGAAGGCACTAGCTCAGCACAGGAACAGCATCATGCCCTTTCCTGCTTTGCATTTCAGCTGGGTTTGCTGGAAAGAGGTTGTGTTGTCGCATCTTTCCTGGAAGTTACATCATTACATACTTTCAGACATTTAAAAAAACCTGCAACACAGATTACAATTCAATCAGTGGTGTTAATGAGACTGCTCAATTCAAGTGCCCTTATCTTTGGTCTCTGATTTCTTTACAACCAAGTCAAATACCCTTTCTGTCTTGAGGGTGAATTCTTTTACACAAATCCCATCACTGTCCCATTTCTTTCATTCCAAAACTGCAAGAAGGGTCTTTGAGAAGGGAGATTTCTGGGCCATGGCTGCTGTAATTTTCTCCAGTATAACAGCATGAGAGCAGCTCTTCTCCATTTCTTTTAACACAAATCATAACCTAATGTACTACACTTAGCATGAATGTTTTCAGGAGCCAAAGGAGGTGTGTGTCTGTCCCTGGGATGGGCAGCAGAGGTTCCCGCTGTGGCAGTGGGGCAGGCAATGGGACAGGCATTGCTGTGCAAAGGGACAGGCCTGGCTGTGCAATGGGGCAGGCCTGGCTGTGTAATGGGACAGGCCTGGCTGTGGCCAGAGGCAATGCAAGGGGTGTGGGAGCCAGCGCCAGCAGTGGGTCCCATATCCAGGTGGCTGCAGTGCCGCTCTGCCTGGCTGTGTAGAGGTGAGGGGCTGTCCGACAGAGAGGATGCCAGTCCCTGGCTGGACGGTTGGGATGGGAGGACTGGGGAAGCCTCTGGGTGCCAACACGCTGGTGCAGCCTACGTGCTGGAGCAACGGGGGTGAATAGTTGAGATGACAGCTGTGCCGCTGAGGTTTTGAGATGGGGTGATCATCTGGGATAATGCTGCCTGGGTGTGTGTGATAAATGATGTAGTCCCAAACAGGATTCCAATTAAAAATAACAATTTATTAAACAAATAAAAGGACTACAAATGAATAGAAGCAAGCAAACAGCGGTGGCCACGCGCTGGGCACGCCAGGAGTCTCCACCCCACCAAGACGGGCACCGTACACTTCCAGTTTTCCATTTATATCTCTTCTGCGAATACATATTCATAACTGGGCATGTCTATGCAAATGACGCCTCCACCCCCCTCTAGACTATTCCTCACCATAACCTAAAGCTTTAACAGAACTATATACACAGAGAGGGCCATGCAGTGCCAGCACTGCCCCACATCAACACCAGTCAGGTAAACACCTATCACAATCCCCCATTTCTCTTTTTGATGGTATTGATTCGTGTTTTCATTTCTAATTGTGTCAATATTTGCCAAATTGGTATCAGTNATTAAAAATAACAATTTATTAAACAAATAAAAGGACTACAAATGAATAGAAGCAAGCAAACAGCAGTGGCCACGCGCTGGGCACACCAGGAGTCTCCACCCCACCAAGACGGGCACCGTACACTTCCAGTTTTCCATTTATATCTCTTCTGCGAATACATATTCATAACTGGGCGTGTCTACGCAAATGACTCCTCCACCCCCCTCTAGACTATTCCTCACCATAACCTGAAGCTTTAACAGAACTATATACACAGAGAGGGCCATGCAGTGCCAGCACTGCCCCACATCAACACCAGTCAGGTAAACACCTATCACAATCCCCCATTTCTCTTTTTGATGGTATTGATTCGTGTTTTCATTTCTAATTGTGTCAATATTTGCCAAATTGGTATCAGTTTTGGATCTTCCTTTGTTTTTATCATCAGAGAATGGGGCTTATCTTTCCCTGGTTCTGGATCAACAGGTACGGCACATATCTGCACTCCTTGTATAACCAAATGTATTAGTCTGGTAAAGCAAGGTACCCCCCAAATATCCCCAGTACAACTATTCCAATTTTAGCTAGCCAATCACTGCCCATAAAGTTTCCCCAAAATCCTCCTAGATTGATTCCATTCCTAGTCTGAACTGGGACGTGTGCAATTTTCTTAATCTTTGTTGCAAGTTCCTTTACAGCGTTTCCTATATCATTAATTTCTAAACAACAATTATTAAGGTTAAATTTTCTACAAACATTACAATTAGTAACATTTAACGATTTAGCTATATTTTCAGCATGATTTACAAATAAATTTTTAGCAACTGTGGGAATTTCATATTTCACTCCTGTTTCCATTTCATGATAAAAAGAGTTAAACAATAACCGGTGTTGTATCGATTTTCTAGACTTTTCTTTTATTTGTAAATTCAAGGCAATGCCTGGATCTTCTCCTATCCCATAGATTTTAAGCCCAAGATAAGATATTTGTTTCTGTTTCCATTTTTCTGGGTTTATAATGGTTATATTGATAGGATTACAGCTACGGGTGGTGCACTCTGGATTTGCAGACCCTGCAGTTATGGAGGCCTGTATTTCCTTACAATGGCTTTCATATTCCCAGTTTTGGGTTGCCCAACACACACATCCCCATCCTATCCTGCCACATAAATGGGCAGATTGATTAATTTGGCAATACCCAGTTCCTGGACATAAATATTTTGGCTGGCTGGAATAATACCTTCTCCACTCTAAACTTCCACAATTTGTATTCGGGTCATCATCAATTGCATCACATGCATCAAAGGATACCTAGACGGGTATGGTCAAGTTGGTAATTATTTCACTTGCTCCTATCAATCTCCCATTTTGATTGTTTGTTCTAATCTCTACCCAATATTGATAAGGGAGTTCTTTTGGATCGTAACATACAGTTCTGTTTCCCTCTTTGAACGAGGCATACTGCGTTTGGTTATTAATACAGTTTCCCNCAAAGGATACCCAGACAGGTTTGGTCAAATTAGTAATTATTTCACTTGATCCTATTAATCTCCCATTTTGATCGTTTGTTCTAATTTCTACCCAATATTGATAAGGGAGTTCTTTTGGATCATAGCATACAGTTCTGTTCCCTTCTTTGCACAATGCATACTGCATCTGGTTATTAATACAGTTTCCCAACTTCTGACCCTTACAGTCATAAACAGTATGATAGACTAAAGTCAGGGAGGTTATTCTCCCCCTCCTTGTGGTCACTATACACTGATTACAGTTACTGGCTGTCGTCACCAGAATCAGGAAGCTCGCCCCTAACACAGTTAGAAGAGGTCTGGTCAGGGCCATCTTGCTCGGCAGTTACAGCCCGAAGGGGTTGCAGCTCTTGGCAGACTTCTTAAACTGCAGCACCGGTTCCCACTCCGGTCTTGCCCTCTCTTTGGTGTTCCAAAGGGGTAGCTCCTTAAAGGGTCAAGTGGAATCAAAATGCAGTTTCTGTGTTATTTTTACTAACCGTCCTTTTAAAACCTGTATGTTATGTCCCAAAAGTCTACATTTACTCTACACCAGCCTTTTATCTATTTTAAAAAAAAGTTTGTTATTATAATGTTTGCTAATAACCTTTTTGGATTACTACAGGAGTTGCCGCTCCCGCAGATGCGGCAGTCCTACTTCTTGTACGTGCAGCCGGAGGTCAATCTAATTCCGGTGGTTTTGGTGACGGAGGTGTTACAGCCATTGGGGGGGAGGCCACGTGCCTGCGCACAACGCCGCAGCCAGTCCCAAAATGGCATCGCCCGGTTTCAAAATGGCGGCGCCCTGAGGTGGAGAGGGAGCCGCCGCTGGAGCCGCCGGAGGTGGGCTGTTAAAATAAGGAGCCTGTAGTTTATCCAGTGGCTCCCATTTATCATCTTTTTCTTTTCTATGTTCTTTTTCCTCAAACTTCTCATCTATTCTTAATGTAAGTTTTGAGGCTGGAAAAGGACATGAAGCCCTGATTCATAATCTTGTATAATCACTTTCCTTCTGACTAAAAAATTCCTTTGAATTAACATAAATATTTAAGGCCTTACAAATCCAGTCTTTAAAAATTCTAAAAACAAGCCAAAAGACAAAAACATATATTTTTAAAAGTTTCTTACAGTATTGAATCAATTTTAATTTACTTTTTCCTTTTTGGGGGTTATTCCAATTACTAATAATTATTTAATTTTAAATATTTTCCCCCACTCGTTGCCAGGTAATGGAGTCCTCCTTCTTACCCAGGGCACGGACAGACCGACTTCCCTGGACAAGGGTCGTAACCAATATCCCCTGGCAAGGTTATTTATCACTGTATAGTTACTCCTAAGACCAGATCAACTAAAAATATTCCTTCAATAAGTATGTACCAGCAGAAATTTCCCTCTAAAATACTTAATTTTATTAGTGAAATGGTACCAAAGACAACAACTATACAAACAATCTCTTTGCTCTATGCTACTTGGTATGTTTGGTAATTTGCTCCCTCTCTTCTTCTTACTCATTTCCTACAACCCTTGGTTGCTAGTAGTCTTGCAGGGGTTTCAGGATCTATCACCCACCCACAAGTCCTAAAAGATGTTCACAATCACTTCGGTCCTTCACTGGCCAAGTCCCTCGCGGGAGATTGGAACTGCGGTTAGAAGACCTCCGCACTCGCTTCGGAACTTGGTTCCGTCTCAGTCACACACTTACACACACAGGCAACCGTCTCCCTCCCAATTCCAAACGGACACAAATACGCAAATACTTACTCACAAATGCGACTCCATTGGATCCGGCAAAGGGAGCTTCCACCCAACCGAACGGCACACTTACAACTGAGCTCTCATCCGTCGCCGTGGCAGACGGTCCATCGGATCTTAAAACGGGCAAAACACCAACCGATCAGCTCACAGCTTA
>VZTO01026208.1:0-28479 GCA_013400615.1 Syrrhaptes paradoxus | reverse complement strand
CTACAACAGGAATGTTTCGAAGCACCACAAAACAGTCTGGGCCTGGATGGTCAATTTGCAGTTTCTGCAACACGGCAGGAGTAGTCCCTTACAGATGTCATCCGTCGCCCACAGCAAACGGTCCGTTGGCTCCACATGCTCAGAATTGCCTGGGCAATTCAATTTGTTCGTATCATCTCCAAACAGTACTAGTACTACTACAGCCGGCAAGGGAGTGAGCTCATAAAAATAAAAAACAAATACTTTTCTTGCCTCTATTCAGGTTCAGGATGGCGCCAGTCCCAATCTGACCCGATCAGGACCCACCAAATGGTGGGGCGTGCCTCTCCTAGATCGAGTTAGAAATCAGGAACTGAGACAATCCCGGACGAGCCCTCAGTTATGACAAATGATGTAGTCCCAAATAGGTTTCCAATTTGTGATAAATTATTTAGTCCCAAACGGGATTCCAAATAATTTTCCAATTTATTTAGCGAATAAAAGGCAAGCAAACAGTGCTGGTCTCATATGGCAGAGAATATGCTCTACCAAAGCATGAGCACCCTACATTTCCTTTTTCCAGTTTTTATCCCTCATGTCCATACATATTCATGAAGAGGTGGGTCTATGTGAATGACCTTCAGCACATGCTCTCTTTACTTTCTAGAAGTTTCTGGGGGCCCCTCGGTTGTTCTGCCCCCCCTGTTACATATTCATAACAGCAGGTGGGTCTATGCAAACAGGTTCCAGTAACATTGTGCAACTAACATTCTTGTAACTGTCCAGACCCTCCACCCAAGCTTTTCACACTTAATACTGTGTGATTAACATAAAACTGGCAACAGGATAAGAACTATATACATACCATTCCACTATCCAGATTATACAAGGAAAATCTAAATACTCAAAGGCCACCCTCACAAAGAGGGTGGCGTCCTATTATATATCCTCACTGACATGAACATATTTCACACAATTAAAAATAACAATTTATTAAACAAATAAAAGGACTACAAATTAATAGAAGCACACAAACAGGAGTTACCATGTGCTGAGCACACCAGAAATCTCCACTCCATCAAGACACTTCCTGTTTTCCGCTTATATTTCTTCTACTAATATATATTCATAACTAGGCATGTCTATGCAAATAACTTATCTGCCCCCCTCTAGACTATTCCTCACCATAACCTCAGAAGCTTTAACACAGAGGGCCATGCAGTGCCAGCTGTGCCCCACATCAGCACAATCATGTAAACACATATCACAGCATGCATCTCTTTTGGGAACAAAACAGCATTGTGTCTAGCAACAAAAACACAGGGCTGTGCCTGGGCTGGGGACTAGCAGTGTTTATGTATGTGAAGTGTAATACAGACAGTTTAAAACACAACTCTCTTCTTCCATTGCTTTTTGCTGGCTCCACCGAGGGCTATGCATGTCTGTAGAAGGGAAGTTAACTCTTTTATTATTATTCTTTTTTCAGTGTAACAAATGTAAATAGACTAGCTTTTATTTAGATTGGGGGGCTGGGCATCCAGAGGTTTTTGGAGTTCCTTCTCCCCTTATTTAACGACAGAATGTTTTGTCAAACAAGCGTGTTTCACGGTAGTATTCACCGAATCCTCCCCAGGGCAGGAGCTGGGTGCACTAGGCTCCTGAGATACACCGGCTCACTCTGCCTCCCTGGGAAATAACTGTGCTTTATTTTTAAAACCTAAATAAAGAAATGTAAAAAGAAGCGAAGACTTATGGAATCACTGTTACTGTCAGAGGTGATGATCAATTGCTTGAGGCCAAATGTTTTGCTCCTCGTTTCCCTCTTCCTGCCCCACCTCGCCTCCGTTGCTCGGCTTGCCCCTGCTGGAGCCCGGAGAGCTGCTGGTGCTGCGGCGAGGAAGGCTCGGGTCCCCGTCAGCGGTGGGGCTGTTGATACTCTGGCCATTTGTTCACAGTCCGGGGTTTCTGTGTTCCTGATTTGCGATGTAAACTCCTACCGGGGATGTGAGCGAGACCAGTCACCAAGGGATTTTTATTATTTTTTTAATTACGTTAAACCCAGCTCAGGAGCAATCCCCTTTGGCAGCGGTGGTGCCCCGCCGACGGGGAGTCACGCCGAGCGGCTCTGCCGTCTGTTGCCTCTCCCCGCGGCAGCCGCCCGCTTTTGGGGGGAACCACTAAATTCNCGCGCAGGCTGCGCGAGAGGGCCGCGGCGGCACACAGCGGGGCTGGCGGAGCCCCCGCGCCGCCATTAGGGGCCTCTCGCGCGGCTTACCGCCGGCCGCGGCTTGGCCGGAGGAGGGAAGGCCCGTACGCCGTGAGTACCGCCGGGCACGGGGGTGGCCGCGGGGGGACCGCTTCCGCCCGCGCACGCGACGTGGCGGGGGGAGGAGCGCTGTTTCCGTGCAGTACGCGAGCGGAGCGGGGTTACTCCCGTGTGTCAGGCCGAGGCTGGGCATCGGTCACCGCCTCGGTGTGAGGGCCGGGCGGGAGTCACCACCCGGGCCGTGGCGGTGGATGGGCGCAGGGGCCGGGGTCGCTTCCCGCCATCTTTCACATGCTCCGGCTCCTGCCGCCCAGGGGCGATTCCTCCCGCCCGCGGCGCCTGCCCCGGCTGTCAGCGGGGGGGCACCCACCGTCCCGGCCCTCCCCAACAGGCGTGAGCAGCGGCTGCCGGGACAAGGTCGGTTTAAACCGCGGCTTTAACCGCGCCTTGCTCTGGGCATCCTCCTCGGAACATCCTGGGGCTGTCGGCAAAGCACAGGCCGAGTGCCGAGGCGCTTGCTGGCCGCTTGCTGTGGGCTGGCTCCGCTGTGGCANCTCGCCTCCGTTGCTCGGCTTGCCCCTGCTGGAGCCCGGAGAGCTGCTGGTGCTGCGGCGAGGAAGGCTCGGGTCCCCGTCAGCGGTGGGGCTGTTGATACTCTGGCCATTTGTTCACAGTCCGGGGTTTCTGTGTTCCTGATTTGCGATGTAAACTCCTACCGGGGATGTGAGCGAGACCAGTCACCAAGGGATTTTTATTATTTTTTTAATTACGTTAAACCCAGCTCAGGAGCAATCCCCTTTGGCAGCGGTGGTGCCCCGCCGACGGGGAGTCACGCCGAGCGGCTCTGCCGTCTGTTGCCTCTCCCCGCGGCAGCCGCCCGCTTTTGGGGGGAACCACTAAATTCCTCCCCGCCGCTGAGGCCTCGCGGCCCGTCGCTGCCCTCCCTGCGGCGAGGGGACCGGCCGGCCAGCGCGGAGGGAAGCGGCGCCGGCCTAGCGGCGCGCCCGGCCCCTGTCGTGGGGCGTTATCCCCCCGCGGGGAGNCCCACCGTCCCGGCCCTCCCCAACAGGCGTGAGCAGCGGCTGCCGGGACAAGGTCGGTTTAAACCGCGGCTTTAACCGCGCCTTGCTCTGGGCATCCTCCTCGGAACATCCTGGGGCTGTCGGCAAAGCACAGGCCGAGTGCCGAGGCGCTTGCTGGCCGCTTGCTGTGGGCTGGCTCCGCTGTGGCAGAGGGTGAGCCAGTTTCACTTTCAGTTCTCAGCGCTGCAGCCCCTCAGGCGGGAGAGGATGGTTAGTTAAGGCGCACATAAGCGAAATAGTAAGTTTGAGTTAGAGTCAGAAAGTAGTCTTGATACATTAGGCTTGCCTTTAAGGGGCTTTGCTGGTTGATTTCTATGGAAAAAAGGTCTGTCGGTGTGGTAGAGTCTGAACACGGTGTTGCAATACGGTGAACATAAGGCTTTGCTTTTTTCTGTTTAGTGTCAACACGCTCTTTTACTCCAAGACAGTTTTTCAGTTTGTATTTATGTGCTCTAACGATTGTAGTTCTCTAACGATTGTAGTTCTAGGCTAGAATCTCCACTGGATTATACATGTTGTAGCTCTGCAAACTGCTTCTCAAAGGCTCGTGCTCTTTTCAGTGATTTTAGTGGGACTCGCTTAGGTGAAACAGTCTCCAGCCTCAGGTTTAGCTTATTCCCATAGCTGAAGGTGAGAGACAGTGGAAGGTAATAAGGACAGAACATAGATCTTGAAAGATGAAATAGATTTTTAAAAACAACTTCACTGTTAATGAGAAATGGTACAGATTTAATGAACCAACTTTGTTTAGGTTTTGTTCAGTGTTTTTTTAATACATGTGGATTTGTGCTTCCATAGGAGCTGTGTTAACTTCTGTGCATCCTGGCATGTTCTTTAACATGCATTCCTCACTGAAATCTTTATTTTCTGACTGTTCACTTGTCTGTTTTGGTTACATTCAGCATCAGAGCTGGAATTGCAAAGATAATTTCTCACAAGTTTTATGAAAATTGGTGGCGGTGGAAAGGAGAGGGGCTTGAATTAGTATCCCCAGTAAGGAATAGGCGTTTCCGTTCACCACTTCATCTGTTCAAGAGCCAGCCGACAAACTATCTGTGATGGCCATCGGTGATTACTACTAGCAATGTCGTGTGCTAGCAGTGTTATGCATCTTTTAGTTTGCTGTGATTCTCAGACATGAGGCAAAGATGCTCCTCCGTCTTGAGGTGGATGCTCCTGACTGTGTGCAGTCACAGTCCCTTGGAAGGGGATATGCGAATGGTAAACCAGAGGCAGCATAATGATCCATGGATTGTTAGCTATGCCGTCTGTCCCACAATTGCAGGACTCTGTCATTAGGGGAGTATGTGCTGAAAAAGCCACAAGTCCCATCTGTTTCGATTTGAAGTTACTGTATAAAAATATTTGTTTGGATACTAAGAAATACTGCATTTTCAGTCTAGGAGACCACGCAAGGCTTTGTCATTGTTTGAAATTTTCACCAAGGATTTGAATAAAGGCCTCAGAGCTGAGGCTTCTGAGTTGCCACCCAGTGATTGACCAGCTGGAGTAACCAAAGCTTTGTAACGTGGACGCAGAACACTGCCTAAACATAGCTTTATGCTAGGTAGGTACACAGCCTGCTACTCCAAAGTGCCATTCTTTTGGACAGGCTCTCTGTTCCTTGGCAAGTAGTACGAAATGTGGTATTAGGTCTCTAATGCAAGGTGCTGTAGTAGCATGTGGAAGGAAGTGGGTACTGCTCAGAGGGCAATTCCTCCTGCCCGAGACACTACCCAGTATTTAAGACAGACTTAGAGGCGTGCTATTTCTTTTTCATACGTGATGCATAAAATTGTCAAAAGGTGTACTAACATCAGATTTCCTAATTTTTGTTTGTTTATTCCTGTATGAGTATTAGTGGGGCTAATAGGCTTACAAGACTGAAAACAAAGGGCATAACATCTTGCATCTACAGGATTGCAGCTCTACATTGAGCAGTTCAGAGTTTGAGCAACATAATCCCATTACTTTAAAATTGGAATTTGGCTTTGTGAAATAAGGCAAGATGGAGGAGAGATTTAAGGCTGATACAAAAAAAAATTGTGGAAATGTTGTTTAAATGCAGGTTGAGAAAGGCAAAAGTCACCAGCCATGAATATTGCTGTCCTCTGGGAGCTGGAGAAAAACAGAATGCAGGGTCTGAGCCCTCATTGCAGCGGAATTCTGTTTTATTCAGAATATGTGGTTAATTTACACAGAATAGATCGCGTTTGTTCTAAACTAAAGTGCAGGAAATACTAGCAACAATTAGCTTAAATGAGGAAATAAGAACTTTTTTGCTTTATTATCTAGCGTTCTGTTGTTCGTGCAGTGTCAGGACGAAAGGTCAGATAATCTGAAGTAGCTGTTTCCAGAGACTGATTCATGCTTAGGGCCACTGTAGTGAAATACGTTTGGTCTTGTCTGACATGAATATAATATTCTTCCTCTGAAATCTTTGTTTAAGGGAATAACGGCTATATCTCTAGCATAGGAGCTAATGGAAAGTCAGGAAATTGGTTTGTTTAAACTGATGACAGTACCGCTTGTGAGATTGACTTACATGGCTGATAAATTGGCTAGAACAGATTCCCTCCTATCTTACTATAATGTTTCATTTTTCTCATAGCAAACTATTTTCTCCGAGCTATGAGGGTTGCCTGTGAGCTCGCTGTAAAGTGCCTCTGGCTTTAGCATAAGAGTGAATTTGGGGGACATACTTGGTTACGTCCAGATACCGGCTGGCCCTTTGTGGTGAGAGATCAAGACACGTGTTTGTGTATAGCTTACAAGGAATATTTCTTGGAGGAGAATGGTATCTGTGAACAAGCAATCTTGGAAGGGTACAGAAATGAAACGGATTGTGTTCTGTGCTTTCAGACCAAAGGCTAAGTCTTGAAAACATGATTCCTGCAACTATTCACACTGTCCTGAGTGCTCTGTATTTATGCTGCCACAGAAAGAACTGGTTACACTCGGAGGAGGAGCATGAGAAACACAAGAAACACTAAGGACTGAAATGCACTTGCAGCTAAAGTATCCTCATCATGAATAGGTACACAACTATCAGACAGCTTGGTGATGGGACCTACGGCTCTGTCCTTCTAGGCAGAAGTATTGAATCTGGAGAACTAATAGCCATTAAGAAGTAAGTATTTTCATTTGTTACTTAAGAGTGGGTGGTCCAGGTTTTTCCATTCTATGGTCTGTATCACTTGGTTGTGCTGGTTTGAGTACTTCACATTCCATGCAACATTTGTGTTTGGAGTTGTTTTGGGGCAGCATACAAAGCTCCAGTTCCTTGTATCCTCCAGAGAGTGAGATATGTAGACTTATTGTAACAGTACTACAGCATGCAAACATGTATTATGTATATTATTTAAAGTATTCTGTAGTGCTGGTTTGGAATCTGCAGCCCCTTCCCTGCTGTGTACATGGAGCATAAATTTCATGGTCTAATTTCCAGTGTAATGTTAATACTGCAGTGATAATTAACACAATGTATCTCGTTGCCCATTATCTGTATCTTTATATGCTCTTACATATTGGTCTTATCAGCTTGAGATTTTCTTAAAATACCTTGGGAAATCCACTTGATTTTCTCTGCTGCTTCAGTAGTGACCTCCGTTTGTAAATGGCTTATTTGTCCTAGTTGTGGTAAGAGACAGATATAAAGCATTGCAGGCACCTTCCTGAAATACAGACTGTGACCCAGGGACATACTTGTCAAAGAGTGTTCAGTACAATGCTGTTTTGTATGAACAGTCAATAGCTGGCTTTAGCAACTTTCTCAGTCCTCTCTGCTGAGGTTATTTTTCCTGTATCAAGCCTTGCCAGAGACACCTTTAATTTTCATTTTGCAGCATGGTGGAAACTCAGAAATTTCAGAACAAAACAAAAGGTGCTGCTCTCTTAGCTTACGTGTTAATGCCAGACCATTATTAAGAACAGAAATTGCTTGGTGGCTGAATGCACAAGAGAGTAACTGCAAAAACACTGCTTAAACAAACAAACAAAATCTAGACCCCTTCACAAAATTAAGGGCTTGTACTTCTTAAACTATTCTAAATATAAGAGCTCATTTCAAACTGGAAACTTACTACAGTAGTAACTAATACTGAATTTTTATTGAAGTCTGACAAAGACTGAGATCTTCAAAGGGTGCTTGACTCCCTCTGAAGTCCAGACTCCAAGCAGTTGGGTATTTTTGTAAATTTAATCTGGGCTCTTCTCTGTGTGTGTATAGATGTGAGCCTTTGTGCTGTAGGTCCTAAAACATAGGGTTATATGTGAAAGAACTGAGTCATAATCAAAATGTGTATGAACAAATGGGACCATAAGTTACACACAAGTACTATGTTCAGAGTTATATTCTGACTAAGGAGAAAACAGATCTGCCATGCAGTTTGTTCCTGTTAGAGCAGAGTTGCTTATAAGCTTGGAAGGAATGGCAGAATTTGAAAAGCAGTTGGCATGACAGATGCATCTCACAAGGGAGAGAGAAGCTTGGGGCACAGTGGAGACTGAAAAATTAAGAAATGTAACTTAGAGGGGAAAGGTATTGAA
The DNA here is from genome assembly GCA_013400615.1 of Syrrhaptes paradoxus. Classification (NCBI taxonomy): domain Eukaryota; kingdom Metazoa; phylum Chordata; class Aves; order Pterocliformes; family Pteroclidae; genus Syrrhaptes; species Syrrhaptes paradoxus. Next base: position 20,604 of record VZTO01026208.1, on the reverse strand, counting down.
ATTACAGAGGAAATCAAAATACAGAGAAGAGGAGCAAGAAGTATATGATGAAATTAGAGATCCAGTGAAGTGATTTAATTTGGTCTTTATTAGATTTGTTTCAAAACTTAGTCTGAGTTGTTTGTTGTAACCTTTGCTCTTTTTACGATTAGGTTCTATTCCACCACATTGTATACTGGAAAGAAAAATGGCATGCCCTTACTTGTTGAAGGCTCTGAAATTTTAGCAACAAGATATAGATATAGATATATCTATATATCTATATAGATATCTATATATATATATATCTATATCTATATGAAAAAAAGGCAATCCTGTATAATAGTAATGCTTTTAAATTCTTTTAGAGTGTACCTTGTCAAAAAACTTTACATCTCTAGACAAAGGAGGTAACACCTTATATTTCAGTGGAAGAACTGAGTTGTTGAGATGTAATGAGACTCATGGGTTTAAAGACCAGCTGATGTTGACCTTGTGTTAATAGTTTTTTCTCTCTACTATTGTAGAATGAAGAGAAAGTTTTATTCCTGGGAGGAATGCATGAACCTTCGAGAGGTTAAGGTACTTGTTTCATTCAATAGTTCAAATTAGATGAACCCTGTCACATTTTGGGGTAACATCAAATTCTTTCCACCCCTTTTGTCAAAATCTCCCCCCAGCATGAGCTGTGGCATATGGCATTACAATTCTCTTTCCTAGCTCTGCATTTGAATGAGGTGTCTGTAGTCTTAGAAGAACTCTTACTAAAATTCTGTAGTCTTACAAAGAATCATCTGGTTGTAGAGAGCTGCTTCCTCCTTGCAGTGGATGGTGAGTGAGTGAGAGAGCTTTCCTGTCACAAAACCTGCAGCTGATGGGTGTTTTTCAGAGCTTGAGAACATGTGCCTTTTGCTCAGCAGTAACCTCTGTATATGCACTTGTTTCTGGATAGTTGGCTTGGGGACAGACATTAAGCATGAGGTTCTCACGTCAGTAGAGCTTATGGGGTATGTTTTAATGAACCCCCTTAACTTCTAGTCCTTGTTATCACTGTTGCAAACATGCAGAAAACCTAGATCACTTTTCTTACACTACCACAGGTTGGTACTGTGTTGCTACAGCAAGAATGAATGTAGAATACACTGAAAATCTAAACAGAAGGGCACATGAAGACCCAAGTATGCTGTTTCTGGCTGGGATAGAGTTAATTTTCTTCATTGAGGCTTGTATGGGTCAGTGTTTTGGATTTGTGACCAAAACAGTGTTGGTCACAGAGGGGCGTTTCAGTTATTGCTGAGCAGTCCTTACACAGCCTCTGGCCTCCTCTGTGTCTCGCTTTTCTCCGCCAGTGAGTAGGCTGAGGCTGGGCAAGAAACTGGGAGAGGACACAGCCAGGACAGCTGATCCCAGCTGACAGAAGAGATATTCCATACCATGTGGCGTTGTGCTCAGCAGTGAAAGCTGAGGGAAGGAGGAGGAAAGGGAGGACGTTCTGAGTGACAGTGTTTGTCTTCCCAAGTAACCTTTGTGTGTGATGGAGTTCTGCTTTCCGGGAGGTGGCTGAACACCTGCCTGCTGATGGGAAGCAGTGGATTAATTCCTTACTTTGCTGTGATTGCATGTGCAGCTTTTGCTTTACCTGTTAAACTGTCTTTGTCTCAACCCATGACTTTTTTCACTTTCTGCCCTTCTGATTCTCTCCCCCATCCCACTGCAGGGGATGAGGGGATGGGTGAGCTCATCTGCCCACCAGGGTTAATTCACAATACCAAGGAAGAATTTCCAGGGTTATATTTAGTCCTGAGTCTAACCTGACTATTGCCAGTGCAAGTACAGGAAGAGTGTGAATTCCACCAGTAGGAAGTTACTTATAGAGAAAATGCAGTTGTTTTGGTGCCTACTGATAGCTGGTGCCAGATAGCTGGCTTTTGAATGACCAGCACATTAATTGATATGTATACTGTATATGTATCTGGTAATACTTGGAGATCTGGTGTTTGTTCTCAGAGCTGTCTGGTTATTTAAAATATTGAAGAATTCTTGAAGCCAAGTCTTGATTCTCAGTGAAATATTTATTTATTTATTATTTTTTATTATCATTAGAGTAGGACCCTTGTAAAATCCTGCTTGTATTTTCTGTTTCTAGTCTTTGAAGAAATTAAACCATGCCAATGTAGTAAAGCTGAAAGAAGTCATCAGGGAAAATGATCATCTGTATTTTGTGTTTGAATACATGAAGGAAAATCTTTATCAGTTAATGAAAGAAAGGTATGTAACAGCATCACCCATTCCTGATATAAATTAATAACTTGCGTAATGTGCTTTTAACATCCCTGTTACTTTTCAGATGACTTAGGGTCATTTGTTTAGGCTTGGGTCACTATGACTTAGTGCTGTATGCTGCAGTAGGAGCTCTGACTGTCCCCTTCGAGCAGTTTAGTGAGAGCTTCTAGTGTGCCTTCCCAGATTAGCCTAAAACTTAAGTAGGGCACTCCTCTGAGAGTTAGGAACTGTGGACTTTTAACAGCCCTCACACTGAGTAGGCATTGAACCTAGAACTTTGGATTTCTAGGTAGCTACTCCAACCAGCAATGCTTTTTCTATTAGAGGGTGGTGTCACCACCTCTTCTGCTGTGGCTTACTCAAATGAATAAATAAGAAGTGGTTGAAACGGTAATCATGAGGGTTCAAATTCTGGGTTGGGTCTAGGAATTTTTTTTCCTTACAAGTTGAACTGACATGTCCAAAGACTGTATTTTCGTTGTCAGCATTCTCAGTAAAATCTAGCTTTTTTGTACTTGCTGGAGCATTAATAAAGTCTTAATTTTAGCCTTTGGACCATGATAGCATCCTCCAGAGGATAATTTGGGGCAAAATAGCTTCCTGCTTTGAACTGTTCTCTGCAGAGGCCATTTTCTCTCTACGGACCATAGAATGAGCCCTGGGAGATGACAGTAGTCTTACTTCATTTGACAAAGTAAGGTTATTGTTACAGTATATCTCTTTGAATGCTACATAAAATACCTTTTGAAGCATAAAAATACTTAACTATGCATACACAAGCATAGAACAACTTCAACTAAATTGTGCACATATATATGGATGCTGATTTTTAGTTACATGAACCTTGAGAAAATTGTTCAAGTGCATGGCATACAAACCAGTTATCTTTAGAAATTTCTTAGAAATGCTTGATATATCCTACCTCCTTATGAAAACAAGGCTAGATGTCTGTAAAAGTGTGCTACACATCGTAGTCTGTGTGGTTTAGCTAGGCCTTGGACTGGTTAGATGTATAAATCAAACCTTTAAGAATGTGATTTATTTGCTTAAGTCTTTGTTAAAATTGACGGTCTTGCTGGAAGGGACTGTAGAGGATATATGACTTTCTTTCTGCTGTAATTTAAAAAACAAACAAGCTTTTCATATAAAAGCTGAGTCTGGTAGCTGATCTCACTTCTGAAATATGTGATGGTCAGGTTTTTTTGAGAGGAATCAAGCTCAGGAATTTGAATGAGGCCCAGGCCATCTTCTTCATTCACTGTTAGGTTCTTATTGAATAGAATTGTCATGGATTTCCACTCCAGCCTGTCTCTACTGTGTTTTGGCATCCACAGAGGCAGCTGGTACAGAGATGTTTGGTCAGAATCATCTCTTGGTAAGAGAGGCTGTCATTAAACTGCCTGCCATGGCAGATTTTCTCATCTGAATATTATGGGGAGAAGAACCTCTTGTTTTCAGTGGTAGCAGATGAGACTGTTTTTTTTCAGATAGCAGTAGGCAAAGAAGTTAGATAATAACAAGGTAAAGTCGAAAGTATGGCTTTCATATGCTTTAGAAGAGAAACCAAGAAGAAACTGTGCATGAAAAGCAGTAAATTAACTTGAATGCTTGCTGTCTTGAGGAGCATGCCTGATGACCTTTACATGTTTTGTTCAGTTCAGCCAATTTTCTTTTTTTTTCCCTTTTTCCTTTTTTTAATTCACCGCCCTACATAGTCTGAACTGTCACATAGTCTTAGTATAAAGTAATATGGCAGTTCTGCAAATACTGGGTACGTTTTATTGGAGAAGTAAACTACATGACAATGCTTAAAATATATCTAGCAGTTTTATTGTCATTGTTACCTTTTATCTTTGGGTCATTAGATAGCATGTATGAACTTAATAATTAATATTTATTTTTTCCCTTTTCGTTTATCCTGCAGAAACAAACTGTTTCCTGAGTCTACAGTTAGGAATATTATGTATCAAATCCTGCAAGGGCTTGCGTTTATCCATAAGCATGGTAAGGTTGTGTTTTAGCTGTAAACTTTTTTAGTTAGAGCAAGATAACGTCTGTGTAAGTTTTTTAATGACTGCGCTAACAATTACATTACTAACTTTACTAAAGGGAGTGATCGAAAGAATGACACTGTATGTACAGAAAATATCCATATTTTATAGTTTCCTGATATTTTAGTTTGGAAGTTTGCTCAGTTCCTTTTTTGTAGATTTCTACTTTTTCAGACAAGCAGCTGGCAACTTTCTAAAACACATCTAATGTTAATGGGCACATTTCTTCATAGATTTAAAGGCCCCTGAGACTGTGAATAAAGGAGAAACTACTCTTTTCTCAAAGTACACACAGATACCTGAATAAAATGTACATTCTCCTTAAGATACACTTAAAGTCTGAGTGATAAACTGCTGTCATTTCAGGGCCTTCCAACTAATTTCTACAATAATGACAAAAGCTAAAGCTGATACGCCAGCTGCTAGTAACAAGACCCACTTAACTAATAAAAAAATTACTTATTTTAATGATAACTTCCTCACCATGTTTTGCTGCCCTCTGCAATTCTGCGTGCTAAATACACTGTAGTGTATGTTGCTGGTCAGCTCTCAGGGTTATCAGAAGAGAACTAATGTCAGTGGCCAAAGTCTTGGAGGTGAAAGGCTTGTAGGACCTGTGTTTCAGTTCACTTGAATGCATTTTAACTTTGTTTTGCAAAACATTTTGAAGCTGTGGCTTTATTCTGTATTCTGATGGGCTTAGATACATTTCTGAAACTGAACTAGAGGTTCCAGTCTGTTCCAGTGAGACACAAAATATTTAAAACCAGAAGAATGATTTGTTTGCAAAAATTTAAGCCACCTTTTTAAAAAAAATTGTCAAGCTTTCACAATACCTTTTACTGCTATTTAACATACTATAGCAGTAAAAAATGAACAATTCTGTGTCAACTGTCTTGCTACACACTAGGCTGAAAGATACACTAAGGTGTTGCAAATCCGTAATTAGAAAGATCTGGAAATCCACGGCAAGCCTGACAGGATGGTCTTGATGGTCTTATGGCTCTCAGTGTAAGACTGTGTGTCCCAGGATTCTCCCTGCAACAGTTTCAGAAAAATTACATTAACTTTTTTTCCATCTCTTTATTTCTCTGTTCTGCTATGTATGGTATAGAAACGCTTGTCAAGTAAAATTGTTGTGTGTTTTGTCCTTCCAAACTCTGAGAATCTTTTCATATTTGAATACACAATTGTTTACTCTTTTTGCAACTTTGCATTGCATGTCTGTGCAGCAAAATACAGAGGTGATTGTAACAAATGCTAAAAGCAACCTTGATTGTTCCATCTGATACCATCCATAAAGAGACAGTAGTTCGAGGTTTAGGAAGGACATAACCTGCTGGTTGGTAAAAATCTACAGCACTATGTCTTCAATGCTGCCATGCATTAATCTAGCAAACAAAAGTTAATGTAATGGGCAATGTAGACACATTCTGTGTGAATGTGTGGGAGCGTATTCAAGGGCATGGAAAAAGTTAGGTATGTTGGAAGGTCTCTGAAAAGGAAGTCATAGGTACCTAGTAAGGTACTACAGAGGGGGCTGTACGTGGGAAACAGTGGTCTCGGATGCCCACAAGAAAGAAGCATAGGGACAAGTTTTCCAGACTAAAAGTGGAAGCCAATTTCAGAGACAGTAGTAAGTAATGTTCTAGCCCTCTTTTCTAATTTGTATTGAGAAAGCTCTTGCCAAATGCTCATTGCTGAATACGCTGAGGTTCTCTGTCTGTTAGGGTGATGAGTAACTGAGTGCTTGCAGATGATTATGCTCTCAGATTTAAAAAGAAGCTTCAAAGTGCAAAAAAAAAATCACCTTGTTTTAATTTGTATTCTGTTTAAAGGAACTTGGAAGTAATTTTTTTATGTCTTCATTGCACGGTTTCCAACACAATTAGAATGAAACTAACATTAAAATGGTGTAGAGTCTTCTGTGTTAAAGAAGTGTCACTTGACAGGGAGCTGAATGCTCTGAACTGTTACAAGATAGTCAGCTTGTGTGTACTGTTCTTCACTGTCTGACTGAACATCCATTGTTCTGACCAGCTCTGTTGGTCACATAAGACTTTGAAAAGGTGGAAAATAAGGCTACAGCTGGGGGTGTCATTGCAATGCACATTGATATTTCATTTGAATTTTAGGATTCTTTCACAGAGACTTGAAACCTGAAAACCTCCTTTGCATGGGACCAGAACTTGTGAAAATAGCAGACTTTGGTTTAGCTCGAGAAATCCGATCTAGACCTCCTTACACTGATTATGTATCCACAAGATGGTAAGTGCTATTATTTACCTACATTGTGTGAAACTTACAATCAAGCCTTTAAAGAAGTATTAAATTTGTGCCGAAGGTAGTACCACTTTTGATGCCTCTTCTTTTTGAAACTTTTATTTAAGCTTGGCATAATTTGAAAAGCTTCAGTTAATGTAAGACAGTTTACAGATGGCAGCAGTGCAGGATCTAAGATGGGTCCTGATAAGGCAGGTGGGACATGTTGGGGTTGCTGCATGTCTGGAAGGCATGAAAGAGCTTACGAGAGCTTATGTAAGTTTTAATTCTTCATTCTAGAAAAAAAAAAAATGAAGCCTCATCTATAGGGTAAAAGAGGATGAGAACTCTTTAAAGGATGTTTGCTCTTAACAGCAGAGAATGAAGAGCTGAGTTGTTTCATGTTTCTGTCTGAATTGTGTTGATAGTTGGCATTTGTTTGTTTTTTTTCCCCCCCCTCTCTTATAGGTACAGGGCTCCTGAAGTCCTTCTGAGATCCACCAGCTATAGTTCTCCAATCGATATTTGGGCTGTTGGTTGTATAATGGCAGAAGTTTACACACTGAGGCCTCTCTTCCCAGGCGCCAGTGAAATTGATACTATATTCAAAATTTGCCAAGTCTTGGGGACACCAAAGAAGGTAGCTATGGTGACATTCCACACTACAGTAGTACCAGAGGTGGTGTACAATACAGAATGGCACAATAGCAGTAAGCATAAAAATAATCAATTTTCACACTTACTGCTATTGTATAGCATTGATCTCAGATATAGTAAACTAAATTAAAATTTATTTTCTGTGAAATAAGCATTATGTAATTATGCTATGAAACCTGATATTTAGAGGAGGAGAAATAGACCCCTGAACAGCAAACAAAGTCATTAGCCTGTGATTAGGCCCAAGTTTCACTTTCTCTTCCATGTTGCATATAAACTTATGGCTTCAGAGGCTAGAAATTGGAATCATGGCCAGACTCCTATCTCCTGATTCCATTTGTGCCTTTGACTTGGTCAGATGTAAAGTGAGGTGTACCTCCCAGCAGAGGTTTGAGGTGAAAATTTCTAGTGAAATCTTTAAAACAGTCAAGAGTAAGCTGGACACAATCTGTTACTGACAAGAGAATATCTTCTAGTGTATTAGGCACTATGAAACTTTACAGCTGAACTTTCTTTGTGGTTGGAAATCTCATTCTTCTAGAACGACTGGCCTGAAGGCTACCAACTTTCAGCCTCCATGAATTTTCGTTGGCCTCAGTGTGTACCTAACAACCTAAAAACCCTCATACCTAACGCTAGCAGTGAAGCGGTGCAGCTCATGAGAGATATGCTGCAGTGGGACCCCAAAAAGCGGCCAACAGCTAGCCAGGTTTGGTTTTGTTTTCTTTTTCACACATCTACCTATGATGCTTCCTTTCACTGCAAGACACCCTTTACAAACAGTCACTTAACAGTTGGTCCGGGGTGCCATTCTTAGAAGGGAGAGGAGCAGAAACCGAGAACAATTTGGGAGACAAAGGGGAGTAATTAAAAGAGCATAATGAATCTTGTGCATGCAACATCCAACTGCAGGGAGTGTGTGCTCAATGATCAAATACATGACTGCAGCTACACCTGATTTAAGTATAATCCAGTCACTGTGGACAGCAGCAGAGTGAAAGCAGGATGTACAGCTGAAGGCTGTGGTTACATTCTTTTCGTTGCTGTTGGTGTGTGCCACAGAATCACAGAATGGTTACAGTTGGAAGGGGCCTTGGAGGTCATCTGGTCCAGCCCCACTGCTCGAGGCAACACGTGCCAGCGCTCAGTCACCCTCACAGTGAAAAAGTGTTTCCTGATGTTCAGAGGGAACCTCCTGTGATTCAGTTTGTGCCCATTGCCTCTGGTCTTGTCACTGGCACCACTGAAAAGAGCCCCGATCCATCTTCTTTCCATGCAAATTCCCAGTTCATCAGTAGTGCATGTAACATGGTCCAGTTGATGTTGGCGGTAGCCTCTGATTTCGGATATCAGTACTGTAGTGGTAGTACCCAACTAACGAAACGAGCGGGGCACCTTTTGGGAAACAGTGGGATTCCAGATTCAAATCTGATTTGACTTCAATAGGACCATAGCTGAACCTTTGTGATTATATTAGACCTTCAGTACAAATTATAATAAAAAGACTTAAAGCTAATTAAAGCAGCTAAAAAGTACAGTAGAGGAAGAATTCTCAAGAGGAAGAAAAGAAAAGACACTGGCTATAACTTGGTAGTAAGAGCCATTAACAAATGTTTTACAGTAAGCAAGGTACAAATATGATGAGGAATCTGAGCTTTTAGAAGCTTTTTAGCAGTGAGAGGTCTTTGGGAAGGGACAGTGCGTATATCTGAAACAGCAAGATGGGCAGAGGTGAACTGCATTTACTGACAACTCCATTACTTGTAAGGCAGGATAAAGATACTTTTACCAACACATCTTCCAAAAAAGGGAGAGGCTAGTTTTCATAAGGGTTATATTTATTTCACTCGATTCAGTCTTAGAATTGGAGAATGGAAGAGATGGAATGTGTCTGAGGTCATTCCCTGGATCTGATGACGGGTGTACATGTGCTGGCATATGCGCATGCACAGCCACGTGAAGAGACAGCACATAATGAAACATGCCTCTAGATGACATATGTACCTGGTTAAGTGTCTTCCTTCTGCAGAACCTTTTCCTGTTGTGCAAGTTCACAGAGGTTTTGATAACTTGGTATCTCCTGAAACTTTATTACTGTTGGAGCATTATTCTGAAGTGGTTTGTGCTCACTAGAGTCTAGTGTTGAGAGATGGGTCTTCTGCTGTGTCCCACTCCAGAAGAATGGAAATTAAGTTTGTACTGTCACATCGGGCTAGAGTAAGTTTAAAAACTTTGGTTTCCTAAGTTGGGTCGTAACATCTTCATTATGTTTTAGGCACTTCGATATCCGTACTTCCAGGTGGGGCATGCCCTGGGAATTCAGGAACTGGGAAAACAAAAGGAACTGCATAATAAATCATCTCTGCGTATTAAGCCTGTCCCTCCTGCACAGCCCCCTCTAAAACCTCACGCCCGCGTTTCATCAAGGCCTTTTCAGCAAAGCCAGTCTTCTCAGCACTTGGTGTACCCATATAAGACAGACAGCTCTGGGGCTGAGCAGAGTAACTACTTACAGGAGGACAAATCTACCCAGGTTCTTCTGCCTGCAATTCACAATAAGGTTCCTCAGCAGGTAAAGATCCATCTAGCATAAGATACGCTTCCTGATATAATGCCTGATTTTTCCTTAATTATGTTTCTTTTTCTTGTTCTCTTTCAAGGGTCTTATACTTTACCAAAATGACAGGAAGTGGGAATAAACAATAGTTATAACTTTCTGCTAAAAACTGATAGTTACTCTGTTGGAATCTAAATCCATTTGCTATAAAATAAGCAAGTCTATTTATAATTTCAAAGCCATTTTATGCTTCCTTTTGTTGTAAAGCGCCACAAGGATGGCACTGTGATTTCATACAAGTAAAAAGGACATACAGTGGTCAGAATGTTAATGGGATTGATGCCAGAGAGAAAAGTATTAAGCTAAATAATATTGAAATGAGGGGGAGGAGGGCTATTGCCTTCATCCATTTAAGGCATCCAATTTATGTGACTGAGAATAATAGTCCCCTTGGGCTTCTATACTGGCCATGGGAAACAACAGATTCTTCTTTCAGCGTAAGAACCTGTTCTTTCTGTTGATTGTACGAGGAGACTGGGTTCATCGATGACAAGAGCAGACAGTATGAATGCTGCTGCTAAGAGATGGGTCTTAGGCAGGGTCTGTACTGGCTGTACACAGAATCACACAAGGTTGAAATGTGCTGATGAGCTTAAATGGGTGAAGAGACACAAATTTGTTCTTATGCTGTCCTGCAAGAAAAATACATTTTATAAATGTCTAGCCAGGGGCCTGTGGAAACATGAACATGCATGTAGTTTTGTACTCCCAAGATGGATCAAAAAATAAAAATTGAGTGTGAGCTAATTGTTCAGGAGGTGTATAGTGAAATATAAATAGAATTGGAATTGAAACCTAAGAAATGTATTATTCTGGCAGTGCAAGATACTTCATTACAGGGTGAAATGCAGAAGACACATAGTAATGTCTGTAGGCTACAGACTGTGTTCTTAGCATGCTTAATGAAATATTAGGATTCTGTTGTTACAGCTCCACTACCACTATTACTCTTGGAGACAGGAAAAAAAAAAAAGTCCTCTTTGTTCCTGTCACCTGGTTTATGGTGTAAGTGCATGGGTTTGTTTCTTGTCAATCTTTATAACAGAAAACGTCTGCTGGGACCGAGAATATAAATGGTGAACTTAAACCAAAAACTAGGCGAAGGTGGGGACATCTTGCTAGAACAGTGAAGACTTCTGAAGACTGGGATGACGTGGAAGACTTTGATTTCAGCTCTTCCATCACAAGGATAGATTTGAAAAACAAGAAGAGGCAGAGTGATGAATCTCTTTGTAGGTAAGCTGGTTTATTTTATGTCCATGTGTTATTTAGTCTTATTTCCTTAGGCTTTGCCTCTTTTTTCATAATGTTGTTCTTTATGCTTTCTGTGGATCTAGAAACCTATATCCAGGCTGGTAGAGGACATGCAGCTTGTCCCTCTCCCGCATAGCCTTGGCTGCTTGTTGAATGCTGACCTTTGAATTGCAACACATTTTTTTTGGTGTACAGTGCACCCTTCTGTACAACTCCTTGTTCATTTTACCCCACTGAAAATGATGCTTACCTTAAGCCTTCCCAAGTTAGTCTTTGAATATATATTTTCTATTTCATGTGTGGACCATTTTGACATATTCTATGCATATAAGCTGTTTTGGGTGACTCTAAGATGCAGTTTCCATGGATCATATGCAGTAGAGAAAAACATAATGAGTGATTTATAAAAATCTTAAAAGCAATATATAAGGGAACTAGAGGCGCAAATCTGATTTTCAGGGACACTTGTATGGCTTCAGGGTGAAAATATTCCCTGTGTGTTTATACTATAGCAAACACAGTATGAGGAAATGATTCCTGGAGAGGGATGGGGGTGAGAAGACGAACTGTGGATAAACATATGCTATAAGAATTGGACTAACTGTGGCAATTTTTGGGTTACAGATTTGAAAGCATTTTGGACCTGAAACCTTCAGATGCTGTAGGCTCTGGCAGCAGTGCACCTTCTCATGTGAGCTTTCCACGGCAGGACACTCCCACATTGCAAGTTTCTGCAGCAAAACAACACTACTTGAGACATTCTAGGTATCTGCCTGGTTAGTAAAAAATACTTTTTCTTCCTGTGATTCCAACAGCAGTATGAAATAGTCATTGGTACATTAGGCTTTATCCTTTGAGCTTGTGGAGAGGGGCTACTGCTTAAAAGAAAGTGAGGAGAGCAAGAGCTTTGCTAATGTAGATGGCCAGGATGCAAACTACATTCTATCAGTCTTGCACCAGAGATAAATCCTGCTTACAAAAGGGGACAGGATTGTTGGTACTTCTTCCTCCTGGTGGATACTCTTATACTTTGAAGTGTGTTAGAAAATGTGCCAAGCTGCTCCCTGTTTCTCTAAGAAGGACAAGACTGGTCTTCTGGACTGGAAAAGAAGATGCCCTGCCTTTAACTCAGGAGTGTGTAATACCATGAACAACAGAAGCTAACCGATAGTGGGAACATGCTTTGCTGTAGCTTGAAGTTAAATAGAATGCAAATCCATGTCTCTAGAGAGGAGCTGCATGCCTATCTTCATGTTAGCCTCTCTTATACTGAGACCAGCACTGGGGCAGGATGAAGTACAGGAGGTGGACAGCATGTCTGCCTGTATTTAAAATGAGCTGAATATAATTTATTTTATAATTTCTTTTTATAAGAAGTGTTAGCTGTTCATTTACTTGTAGTACTAAAACTTCAAAATAAATTAAGTAAACTAGAAGGTATCATGATGATAAACTCACTCTTTTTTCCTAAACCATTAATTTCAATTTCTTTCTAATTGGATGACTTAAGTAGTGTTTCGGTAGCTAAAAGCTGTGTTACTAGAGGAGGTTGTAAAACACACTGATCCCAAGCCTGCTTTTGCTTTACCATAAATTGTGAGCATATCCTTGCATGTTAGGTACCCTGCTCAAATACAGGATGTATGTTAAATGCAAATAATATGTGACATATGAACTCGGCTGGAAACTGTTTTCAGTAGATACACCAAAGAACAGTACAGTACTGTGAGAAATGTAATCTACCATTATTTACTGTCAGGTTGTCTTGTCGCTGCTGGGCTAAAAGCTGTAAAATGCTGTGTTTGATGTGAAGCATAGACTTAGTTTACGTAGCAAAGCTCACCTTCTGTGACTTGAGAATATTTGCGGCCTTGATGTAAGGATCCTGTCCCTTGATGCTAGTGGAACTACTTACACAATTATCTTTGCAGGATTAGGGCCTGTGGCTAGTCACAGCATTCCTGTATGAGAGGATGGGAAATAACCCAGAGGCGCATTAAGAGTGAAAACGTTTTGGTTAAGTTCACTGAACTGGACATCTGCTCTAAGATTGTGCATCAGATGGAATTAATACAAGCCTGTGTAACAACAGATATTTCAGTGTGGTAATTTTTGCATTTTTGCAATAGGAATAAGCACAAGGAATAGCATCGTCTCCACTTCAAACAAAGAGTCTGTGCCCTCTAATCCCTGGCCCAGTTCTGGTTTGCCTGGAAAAGCTTCCGGATTGGAAGGAAGTATTAACAGGATGAATTCAGGTAAGAAGCTGTGCTCAACACTCTTGAGAAAAGATAATAGGTGATGTCTCTGCAATTCCAGACAGCTGTATTTTGGGGTCACACATTTCTAGTACGTTGTGAGCTCTGGAGATATTTGCTACCAGGTCTGTTCTTTCTGTCAAAATCAGTTATGAACGCTGTTCCTTGGATTTGGAGACTACCTTAAACGGAAGCAGAGTAATTTCTTCTAAGGAATCCGCAAAAGTCTGGTTTGAAGTACCACATGCATAGGAGGTTGGACAGCTTAGGTCTTTTCAGCCTGAAATAATTCATCTTGCCTTCAGTTTACCTTGTCAGTTTTTGTAAGTCATATTTTCAGGTTTCCAAATTGTTTTAGCCCAGCTGGTGCATAAATTACTGTCACAGATAAGGAAGCTGGTCTAAATTGAACTAGCCATATACAACACTCTTGTTATGTGAATAAAGCAAATAAAATCTGTCATTTTTCATCATACCTTTCAACTGAAGCTGCTTAAAATAGTGAAATAATTGTAGCTTTAAAAAATTAAGACAAAAAGCGAAACTCTTCAATTTTTCTTCTTCAGGTTTTTGGGGCATTTGGTATTTCAGGTATTTCATCCCTATTATTTGATTTGAAGTAATTAATTTGTAGATTTTTACATTACATTTTACCAGATATACTTAAACATGTTGTTTCTAGATTGTATCTATGTATTTCCTCTCTAAATCTTTATTGGCTTCAGGTTTTCATGTGATGTTACAGTTTTGCAGTGCAGTGCTTATTTCACATATGTTTGACTGAGAAAATGTCTGTTGAATCTTGGCCCAAAGAAACATTTTGGGCCTTTAGAAACTCTGGTTTTAAAAATAAAAAGCTTTAAATTTTGGATGTATTTTAATCAGAAAATTGTTCTTTTAAGATTCAAGATGGGAGGATGTTGTAAAGGGCTCAACTACATGAGAACCTGTATATATGTAGCACATCTCCTTCCTGTCTCTTCTACAAGTTTTTGCTGCTTTGTTAGCTGCATAGGGTATCATTAGATTTTTTTCCCTTTTTTACTTACTACCATAATTTCCCACAATATGCTTTGCCACTGCTCTCCTGCTGTAGTACATTATAGCCATGTGTGCGCTGGATCTGATCTGTGCATACTAACTTGTTTAGTGTCCATCTCTGTTATGACTCTAGAATGTTTTATTTATAACTATTTTTGTTCCAATTTCTACAGCTTATCCTACAGGTCAGTCAGACCTGTTCCTAGAAACAAGTTTTGTAGTTGACTTTCCAAATTTGGAACATGAATCTGTCCCAGTTTATTAAGTTGCACTCTTACTGGCTACAGTAAGACTTTTGTGTAGCACCAGAGCCCCAGACTCGCTGCATAGAAGTCAAGAGTGAGTATATTCATAGGACCCAGTTGCTGAAAGTCAAACAAAACAATTCCAACTGAAATGCTAAGTTTTGAAAGCTTTGAGAAACCTTGAAAAAGCTGAGATGTCAGGGAGAAGCAGAAATTTCCCTTCTAAGAGTGTGATTTGTACCTGGTTTCCATTCATCTTTAATGCATGCTGATGCTGACAGTCTCCTAAATGCAGGTATATGTAGGATCTGCAGATTTCTAGTGTCTTTGGTGAAGTTCTGTCAGTCCATGATGAGGCTTGATCTTGAATATGACCCATCCATGTACACCTTTGTCATCTGTTGAAGGTATGGGAGATCCACTGTGTTGAGCTCATATGTTCCTTGCCATTTCTTTCAGGACCCCTAGGATCAAGCAGTGTAACTAGTGGTTATATCTCTTCGTTTCTGAAGAAGGAATTAAGCTCTGCTGGGCAGAGGGTTCAGTTAGCACCAGTTGTGGATCCATCTTCTAGTAAGTATAGTACCAAAGCTGTCTTGGTGTTGTAGTTTGACCCTGGCTGGCAGCCAAACACCATGCAGCCTCTCACTCACTCTCCCCCCTCCCAGGGATGGAGAAGAGAATTAAAGGGCTAAAGGGAAAAGAGACTTGAGGGTTGAGATAAGAACTATTTAATAACTAAACTACTATAATATTGAAAATCGTAATGATAATAATAATAGCAATATATGCAAATGTAGAAATATACAAATGAGTGATACACAGTGAAACTGCTTACCACCCAATGACCAAGGCTCAGCCTGTTCCTGGCTAATGATCCTGGAGCAGGGAGAGTCCTGAAACTGCAGTCCCAGAACAGAGATAGGAGCCCAAGTGTCCAAGAGACAGAGAGACAACCCAGAGAGAGAACTTCCAGACAGATCGTCATCTATATACTGGGCATGACATACATGATATGGAATAGACTATTGGCCAATTTGGGTCTCAGTCCTAAATTTAAGGTCAAATCCTGGGCTAGTAACTGGGGCTGTGCTCCCTCCCAGCATCTCCTGCACCTGCAGACACTGGCACAGCAGAGAAGCTGAAAAGTCCTTGACTGTCCTGGCAGCAACTGTAAACACCAGTATGTTATCAGCCTTCTCAGCACAAACCCAAAACACAGCCTCACACTAGTTACTATGAAGAAAGTGAACTCTGCCCCAGATGAAACCAGGACACTTAATCCCTTGCTCATTACTCTGGTAACGCTGTACATATGCAGCACTGAACTATGTACTTTTGCTTTACTTTATTTGAAAATATTTGACTGACTGGAGCAACAGTTTGTAACTTTGCAGAACTTGATATGGAGAAGGATTTGGTTTATTTTCACTTTGTTTATGAACTACATGTTTTTATCCACAGCATATTTCAGTGGGACCTAAAGGTTGGTGTGAAAGCTGGCACAGAATTCACACTTGTCTAATCAATGATATAAATACTCCTTGTCTAATAAGGTTTTAGGGATTGGATCCATTTTTTGTTCCACATCAGCAAATTCTATTTAAAAAGGAGGCTTATTTGCTGAAGCGTTGTGGATCTGGACCTGCATCCAGTTGCAGTTCAATGTGGGCAGCTATTCCCTGAACCTTTATCTCATTACATTGTCTTTTGTCCCTTAGATTATGCTTCTCTGAAGTCAGTAAGACCCCATCTGGGACGGCCATCATTCAATTCACCTACAAAAAGCACACCAAGGTTAATGCCTTTCCCACCACCAGCTCAACCGATCCATGGGCGTGTTGACTGGTCTGCAAAGTATGGTGCTCACCGGTGACGTGTGGAAATCTCTCTGAACCAGTGTGTGTTTCCCATTAAATGGTGGCTAACATGAGACAATTTGATACTCTTTTATATACCTGTACATTTAAAAGAAACAGATCTTCTATGAACGAGACCTTTTGACAGGTTTTTACTTTTATTTGTATTAATTTGAATGCAATCTTGTACCTTTTTGTATAAAATTGTTTTGTTATTTAATTGGGTCCAGTTATTTTCATAAATCTGATACATTTTGTATATATGGCTTAGGGAGTCCGGCATTTTTATATGATAAATTTTATAATGAGCTTTTTTAAAATTTAACTTTTATTAGATTCAGCTTTTTTATAGAAGTGGCTAAAAAGCGCAAAGTGGTGCAATATTGCAGTGGAAGAGATGTACTGAGGAAGGGGCATTCATTAGACATTTTCTGAAGTTCATGTGCTAAATGAGGCCATATAATTTCAGCAATGCCACGTCTTGATGCCACACTTCTCTTGTCCTATACTCATTTGTTTTGTATTGACATCAAAGGAGTGAGTGACTAACAGTTTAAACTCTCCCTTGCAGTCACTGAGAGACTGCTGAAAGTCAGTGGGAGGCTTTCTTTTTTTTTAATTTATTTTTGCATTTACAAAGTTTTTGTTGGACTGCTGTCCAGCTCTGTTCTTTTGCTTTTAGCAGAGCTGAGGAATCTTGTTTGTTGAAGGGTGAATACTGATGTTTTCTGATATCAGTGCTCTTTTGTCCTGCTTCCAAGTTGCTTCTTGGCATTGCTCTCTATGAAGTAGAATGTGGACCTACCTCTGTTAAATTCATTTAAATATTCTAATGATCTCTAAGGAGAAAAATCAGATTCTGCTTCTTTCTTTGTCGTTGTTGGGAATATAAGATCTGAAGACATATTTAGGACAGTATTAACAAGCATAAAGGTGGTTTCAGAGTAACAAAGTATTAGTGATATGCCAGCAGCAGAGTTTAAGGAAGCAATATCTATGCAGATGAGTTATTTTTCACAACTGTTTTAAATAACTTTTGTAGGAAAAAAAAAAAGTGAATCAGTTTAAGCTTACTTCAGTTCTTCTTCACTTCAGTACATCTATAAATTAGGCCCCCAGGTTCTACTGGGAAAAATGGGACCTTACTTGGTCCTGCTAAAGAAATGTTCTAAAATCGTGGTTGATTTCACAGAAACTGATACACCTCTTTGAAGAGCAGTTTAGCTCAGTTTATAAGAGAAAATTAATTACCAGGTTGTAGAGAAAAGAAAATAGCCATATAATCTGGTTCAATTCTGCACTGGAAAGGAGTGCCAGCATCCAGCCATCAGCACAGTTTCATTTAGGTCACCTCCTTCCGCAGAAGGAAGGTAAAACAGCTCAGTTCTGTGGGAGAACATCTTTCGTAGCTGTTTTGGAACAGAACCACCAAAGCTGAAGTGTGCTGTGAAAACACATCTTCCTGCAGAAGGATACAGAAATGCTCACATTTCTGGGCTCATTTTATGAACCTACGAGGCAGATCATGTATTTATGAGACTTTAATCCAGTCTGAAGGGATCAGAGCAGGTATGGTTCTGAGCATCCTGCCATTTCGAAAGAGCTGAAGGGCCGGTGTGTCAGTGGGCTCCTCTCTGTGCGGTCTGCCGGCACGCACAACGGGCAGCTGCTGTGGACTGGAAACTGATGAGGTGTGCTGGCCTTTTCAGTACTTCCCGTGGCAAATGTGCGGGACGTTGAGGAAACCATACCCCCGGGCAGTACCCTAGCCCTAACTGAGCCCTGACCCTCCTGGCTTAGTGCTGCAAGGGGAACCCTGGGGGGCACTGGTCACTGGTTGCTTTTATGGACTCAGGCCACAGTAAGACAGTAGAAGACAAGGGAGCAAAAGGGTCTATGCGTTAAAAAAAAACATATCAGACTGGACATGCCAAGGACATGTTATGTGTCCAGCTACTCCATTATTTTTTCATAGCAAATACTAACTCCAAACCATAGCTAACTGCTTCCAAAGCAGTGATGCCAATGCACAGCAGTAAAATAAAACAGCCATTTGGTTTCTAAAGCACACACTGATGGTGTCTTTGGGTACGTGGAAAGGGAAATATGTCTACGTGTGTTAGAACTGGAAAGTTATCTGTTTCTCTTAGTGGAAATAAATATCTGTATTTATGTCTAGATATAATTTAATTTATTTTATCACTGAATAATTGGTCTGAAGAGGGAACACCCTGAACCTATCCTAAGTATTCCTACACCTAAGAAGGCAATTTAACTAGTCTGTTCCATAACCTTAATTCCTGCTAGCGGAAGCAGGGGACAGACAAGTCACAAGAACAGGCTGCTGAGGCTTCAGTTCATCCTATCTAACCCCAAGCACCTAAGCATCAGTTTTGTTGTGAGCCGACTCTTCAAACCTGTGGTAAGTGAGAATCATCTCAGGAGAAATTCATCTCACCTGAGAGTTACTGCTAGCCTCAGTAGCCCTCTGGAGATGCCTGGGTCTTTCCACTGAGGATGGGGACTACTCCGCATGTTTAAAGTAATACAGGATGAATCTGAATCTGGCCTGTAACCTCTGAGCCTTTATCAGCCCTGCAGTGATTTTTTTTTTTTTTTTTTACTATAGTATTCAGGTTTTGGTCAGTCCAGCAAAAAGATTAGAGAAAGAAGTAGTACTTATTTTGACATATCTTCTACTTTCCCAAATTAAAGCCTTTCTTTTGGAAAAACTAATAATCTTGGTATTCAGAGTAACTTCTGCTGGTTTTAACTTAGTGGGACAGAAAAATTGCTGACTAGGAGTATAATGGCAGCAGTCTGGTAGCCTCTACTCCAGCAAATTTCTACTGAAGTTGGAAAAAGTTCTTTTTGATTAAGGATTGAGTTGACTGAGCTGTGTGTTTTACTGTGCTGTCTCAGTGTGCACTGCAGATATGGAAGAGATGTAGGTCTTCATTACAGTGAGATCTGGACGAGCAGCATATCTGAGAATTTATCATACGTAACCTACTACTTTGTGTTTGAATATTTAGCGGTATCTTTATGCAAAATGTTTTTAGAATTCTACTGTTTACATTTTCTCAGGCTTATGCATGACATGTAAAGATGACCATTGGAAATAAAGGAGCCTGGCAGTGGCTCATTCACCTCTGTAATCCAGATTTTTGTAAAAGTCTTGTGTAAGTGCCACGTTGTTAGCCAAAAAAACCCCAACCCAGAAAGCCCACTTCCGTGGTATTTCTGTATCTAATAAGGCTGTTGTTATGAGTAGGATGTTCCATAGTGAGGGCAAAAACATATAGAAAGAACATTTTTGAACTTGCATGGAAGGAGAGGGTGGAAGTGTCAAACCTAATAAGACCTTCAAGAAATAGCGGTTCTTGTTTATTCAGTGTTCTTGTTCAAAAACATATGTTTGTTTCATTCCCTCTGTGTCAAGTCTCTTGCCCAGAATAAAGTTACTTGTGAAGAAATACTGACTCAAGTCTTGATCTTTTATTCATTTTGTTAATAAAAGCACTTTAGTTTGGTGTTTGTTTGATTGTGGGGGTTTTTTAAAATAAGCCGTACAGTTGGTGCCTCCTTGGAGGGGTACTGCCTTCTGACAGCTGTGCTCTTTCTGCAGGTTCATTGGCTACAGGATTTGAGTCTAAGCATGTAATTTCTGCAATGTATCGTGAGCTTCGTATAAAGCTGTTAGTCAGTCCTTGGATGTCAACTCCTCTGAAAGTGCTGAATTGCAACAGAAGACGCGTAACACCTCAGAAGGACGTGCGGTTGGATTAGATGATCATTGCAGGTCCCTTCCAACTGAAATATTCTATACTACTCTATTCTAAATTGTTCTCAGTGCCTTGTGTCACCTCTCCTCACCATTCTCCCCCTGCTTTCAAGGCAGCAGAAGCTGAAGACAGTTGGTAACTTATAAACGCAACCCTTCTGCTAACTCTTCAGTTGGGCCGGAAATGAATTCTACAGGTGATGAACGAGGTGAAAATCTACCTTTGCAAGTGCAAAGCTGCAAGATTGTAGCTGACGTGTGTAAGGTGAGGAGATCAAGGATTGTAGGTGAGGGGGCCAGCAAGGCGAGGGGGG
>VZTO01026207.1:7970-32413 GCA_013400615.1 Syrrhaptes paradoxus | reverse complement strand
AGAAACTATATACAGAGTCTAAATGTACAGCTCAGCAGAAAAAAACAGTTAGGACAAACTTAGTAAAGAAAAAAGATCCTCTGAGACATCTACTGTAAACTGCAGAAGAGAGGGAAACTAAGAAAAAAAAAATGTACAATTACTTTTGGATGTCCAAACTGAGAAAAATGTAGTATATTTTTATACCAGAAAAGTGCTCAGCACTTTCTGCAATATGAAATGTCTTCAGCAGAGCAGCAAGAAATCCTAATTGCTTTTGAATTTAGAAAAAAAAATTTTCTGCAGAAAAACTTAAACTTTTCCCCATCACACTTAAACAAGTCTTATAAAAGTCCACGTGAGCATCTGCAAGGAAGAGCATTTCAACTATATACATGCTGAGTTCTTCAGCTTAGCTTGATATGAGAAGAGCATCATCAAATTACACTAGGCAATAGTTTAAACCTATTTAAACTAAACAAAAACATTGTGTTTTTTTCTACTTAAAATATTTGTGATTTTATTTATTATATGTACAAGACTTGTGGTTCTTGTTATTCTACCTAATACTAGGATTAGATCACCGCTGTTGCTCTCCTCACAAGCTATTTTGGTATAAACTGGAAATGTGTAATAGCAAATAAGTCCCATTGTTGTTTTTTCGCATAGGTGTACACTATGAATAGGAATTGCAGTATTTCCATATTTTCAGTCTTTTCATTTTATCATTTAACATCAATGAAATTCAATATGTAAATGAAAGGTTTTAGCCACAGGAGAAAAGATGAAGCCAGGCAAACATGGACTTACAGCTTGAGGGAAAGAACCGGAAACATTGCACTTCATCCTTCTATAGGGCTTTACATGTTCAAAGTGCTGTATGAGTACTCATTAGTGAAAAATGTCTCCTTTCATCCTCTCGTGCTAATTACTGAGAGAAGGAGCAAAATGTTAGTAGCGCTAATGTGCGTATACACTGCACAATATAGTACTCTACCATGTATTAATTAGCATGAGAGTAGGAGAGAAAAATTTTATTGGAAATATTCCAGGAATGCAAAAGCAGCAGGAGGGGAAAAACTGTTCCAAAGTACTTGAAGGTAACAAGATATAAAAGCCAAATAAAATAAGCAAATGTGAAGAAAATTTTTGGCTGCAATGTTTTGTGGTTTTTTAATCATCATAGTGAAAGGGGAGGTATTTTTTAATGATGGATCTCCATTTATTCTCATTCAACTTGTTGCTTGTATTCACAGAAAAGAATAACTGTCTGTTGACTGAACCTTAATTAAATATTATTAGTAAGTCATCTTCTGTTATAACCCTGTTTGTTCCCCATAGCGAGGTTGTGAATCCCACAAGTTGAGAACTTGTGAAGACTCTGATCTTTCAAACTTGGAATATCTCCCTTCCCCTAGGCAGTCTCTAACTGGAATTTTAATGTGGTTTTCCACTGGTTTGTTTCATTTTAGAAGTCTGTGGCAACACTTCTCTTTTATTTTAATCAGTTTTTCCCACTAATTTTATTTTTCAATGGGAAATGCAAAACTTCATACTACTTTAAAGAATAACATCTGTTCATTTCCATAGGGAAAAATCTTTTTTTATCTGTTATTTTCTGATTCCACTGGTTACTAATGAGTGAGGAAAACTGAACTATCTTCTGGCAGAAGGGAGGGAAATAAGAATTATTTTTTCCCTATATATATATATCAAGTTACAGTTATATAGTTATTTCAAATCCTACCAGAGGAGTAATATTTAAATACTTTAAAACAAACAAAGAAAACCAAAAGCAACAAATTCTGACTGCTCAAAGATAATAGTCTAAATACTAACAAATATTTTGTTTCAAAACAAGCATTTTCATTAAATAAAAATATCAATTTCTGTACATCAGTCTTAAGTCCTTCAAAGCCACATGTATTAGTTGCAGTTAAATTTTTCNGATGGAATATCCTAG
This sequence comes from Syrrhaptes paradoxus, assembly GCA_013400615.1. Taxonomy (NCBI): domain Eukaryota; kingdom Metazoa; phylum Chordata; class Aves; order Pterocliformes; family Pteroclidae; genus Syrrhaptes; species Syrrhaptes paradoxus. Next base: position 30,471 of record VZTO01026207.1, on the reverse strand, counting down.
CAAAAGTCAGAGCTGATCAAGAGAAGAATGCAGCCATGCTGAAAATCTTATTACCACATGTGATTTAAAAACATAGATGAGGACTTAACAAAATGGAGCAATAATCTGATGGTTGTTCACCCACAGATGCAAGGGCATGCCTTAACGTTACAAATTGATACAATGGACTAATATAGTGTAGGTATTAGTTACGCACATTACTTCTTATGGATTTGTCAGAATGCTTCTTCCCTGACAAACTCTCTTCTTTTTTTTTTCTTTTTATTTTTTTTAAATAAATAAATTCAATTCAACCTCCTTCATGCCTTTGTCAGTAAAAGCTTTGATTGCTGCCAATTGGTCTGATATGTTTCTTCCATAAGTATTTCATAATCTGTCTCTTAAGGGCTGTCTTAATCATATCACAAATATGCAGTATATTTTGGACAACCAAAGAGGTAACTAGCACACTTCGTTCTCTGTAAGGCCACAATACACATCTATGATATTACATAAACATCTGATAAAAAGCAGAAAATGCTAATAAATTGTGCTGATCAATATCTCCACGCATTTCAAATAACTGAACTAAGGATGAAGGTCCCTTATGTTAGAACCTAGTCTCCAGGTTATCGAGATATCTATGCTCATTTTCTAGGATATTTTTTTCCTTGCTAATGGTCTGTCTTTCTGAAGAGAACAAAAAATTCACCTCCATTGTAGAAAAATAGATTACATAGCAGAACAATATGATGAATTTAGAATTTAATTTCCAGCTTTTAATTTTAATTCATTAAATCAAACACATTTTGCCTTGACTAATTACAGAAAAAAAAAGTTCCAGTAGGGATGCTTTTAGACTTGCAGGTGGCAAATACTGAATTCTATTTGAATACAGAAGAAAAATCTCAATAACAAAAAAGTCACCTTGAAAATAATTTTTTTCTGTACAAATAATTGAAATAGGGAATAATTTGTAGTCATACTTTAGTCTAAGAGATTAAAATCTAATTATAACCTTCTAAAATGTCAGGTGTGGAATTCTGAGTTTGCTGCCTGCAAAAATATACTGATATACTACATTGAGCTCCCCTACTACTGTAGCAGAGTCATATTATACATGCAAGTGAAATTATTTATTTACAATATTTCAATTACTTTGTCAACAGTAAACTTTAGAGCTTGGAAAACAGCAAAAGAAACAAACACATGGAAATATTTAGAGGACACAGTATGTATCTTTTACATCATATATCCCATACATGCTTGTATCTTATCAATGCTGCTAGTATGACAAAGCTCCAAATCATTTTCTAACCTGAAAGAGGACATTAAAATGTGTCAACTATAAATTAGTTAAAACACTGAATATTTCTTCCTTCTTCATGCTATGTTCAAATGAAGGAAATGTACAATGTAACTGTTGTGGAGGTGTTGTAGTCTTGGGGTTTTATTTTCCTCTTTTGGTACTTTCAGAACGTTATTTTAAACCAATGAAATAATAAAATAGAAATATTTTATTCTCTGGCATCTTCAGAGAGGTTTATTTAAAGGTATGTATGCAGTCTGAGAAAATGGACACTGTTTTAAGAAGACTCAAGAGACACATTTAAGACCTCATCTTACCATCAGTCTTACTGCCCGAAGTATTAAAAACTGTATATTTTTATCTTTTGAAGGTAATTTTACTTTCATTATTTGCACATCGACTTTCTTGGATGACAGCAATTATTCTGTACAGATGATTCTGCAAAATGCTACATCTTAGAAAATATGCAAAGCATGGATAAACAGATACAACAGATGCCATCTAAAACAAGCATCACCCATAAGAAACCGTCAGAGAGGATACCTACTGTAAACTAATATTATAAAAATCCACACTATTTTTATCACAAAGTCATTGACATCTTTCAAACACCATCCTTGGGATTCCAGCATCTGGAATAAAGCCAGTGGAAAAACCCACAGACCCAGAAACCATTAGTGTATTTTCCATTACTGGAGACATTAGCTAGCAGTAACTTTGCTCCAGCTCTGTGCTGTGCATTGTGCCAGGGTTTCTTTGCTCTATTTGTTAAGCTGGCGACATGGGCAGTGTTAGCTCAGGCATTGCAATTCTCTTTGCAGTCAGAATTGGTTGTTCTGGTCAGAAAAGCCAAGCTGAGAAAGTGGCAGCAGCATACTGATCATTTCTCAATAATTTCCCATCCAAACTTTCTTGGGGAGTGTGGGGGAGGAAAGGGACTTTTGGGCACGCAGACAGTGAATGCACTGTCAAACCTGAAAACCAAGCTTTCGTTCAGTGTAGGTCTTATCATCTCCTTTTAACTTGGTGGTCTAGCGGGTCCAGTGTGCTGAGGAAATGGAAGAAATGGTGTCAATGGAAAACTGGCTGTGAAGGTGGTGGTTGGGAGGGGGGATGCACGAAAGAACAAAGAGGCCAAGTCCATGGCAGCAAAACTTTTCATGTCTTTTATTATGTTTCTGTGTCGTGTTGCACCTTGTGCAACTGTGCAGCATCCACTCAAGCTGTCACAGGCAGGAGCAGTAGTTTATATCTAGATGTATAGATTAAATAAATAAATAAATAAATAAAGGTATTTGGATGTCATCTAGCCTGTTCCCTTGCCCAAAGGCAGGGTCCACTGAGAGGATTCAACAGGTGGAGCTGACATTGGCAATACTGAGCTGCAGTGAGCCCAGCATGTCAGCATCTGCTCCTACAGAAAGAGCTGAGACATAAAGGTCCAATTACAAATACACATTGCCACCACAGTTCTTCGCCAGGTACATCCATACTACTAAATTAAGTCTGGCTAAGGCACGGTCTGAGGTATGGGCATGTGAGCATCCCTCCCATCCAGCGGTTAGCTTGCTTTTGGGAATGGCTGTGGCTCGTGCCAAATAACCCTCTCCTGAACCCCATTCAATTTGGCACAAGCCAGAGTCACTTCCCAAGGTGCAAACAGCAGACACTGTGGAAAGACAAGAGTTTACTTGCACAGATGTAAACTGTGCTGCACCAGGGCCACAGAATAGGATGTGCCCAGCTACAGTCACCAGGAAAACGAGCCACAAATCTAATTTTCCTTCAACTTTTCTCATCCTTGGTGGTCTGGGATTGATCACATATTTCTTTTGGCTTAGACTTCCATACTTCCTGTTTCAGAAGCAGGCATACTTCCTTGTCCATCTGCAAACGCCTATTTCCAGCATCACAGAATCAGCAGTCTGGATTTTCACTACTCAGACCAAATAAAACGGATGTTCACAGCAGGGCCTGAGGCTGGGTCTGTAGTTTTAGAATTCTGTCCCAACTGAAAAACTGAATCTCAGGACTCTCCTCCATTTACCGCTTGACCCTTCATGGCATTTCATTAAAAAGGTGATGTTTCATTCATATCCCAAATCCTTTAGTGAACTCTGAAATCTGTCAAATCACTCACATTTCCACACTCACAGCATTTCACAAACAACCCAGGACAGCTTGACTACATGCCAAAAAGGCACAATATAGTCCCCATAATGCGAACATAAGAGCACACCCAAGGTTGCCTGTGACAATTAGATTCAAGAATAGGGAGGTGCTTATTTCTTTTCCAGGAGAAAAGAAGATTATGCATTATGATAAGGAGATTGTATATTATATATACCTGTGCAATAACTAAATTTTTAAAACCCATTACTAACAATTTCTATTCTGTTCTAAGGAGTTACATATCATACTTGAAAAATTCCTTATATATTCCTTATAATGTTGACTTCTTCCTCCTCAATAATCCACGAGACACCTGACCATCAATATGCAATTATATAGCATTCCTATGGCAACTACATCAACTGCTTACATGGAAAATTAATATTAAGATAGTAACATATTTTTAGCTATCTTCTAATACAATTTTGCTGCTGGCAACCTCAGAGGAATTATACCCCTGTGAGATGGTGCAGCTCCTTTTGGCACATCGAAGACTGCTCTTTGAAACTGAGGACTGCTATGTTACACGGCCAGTAGAAGGCTAATTAACATTTTCACTTATTAATACTCTCCTAATATGACAGTCAAACCAGAGTTGCACCCCATGGATTGCTTCTAAAACAATAAATCACATTGAAATATTTGGCTATCTTCCAATGTGTTGCTGTTGCTTGCCTCCAAAAAGCAAAAATCAGTATAACTTTCAATGGAAAAAAATATTAACAAAGCAATAAAAAAAAATAAAGCTGTGATCTGCAATTATATTGTCTGTACTTATCTATCCTTTCCATTCTCTGTTACCATCAGAGACATTTCTGCATGTTGTAAAGCGCTCCTGAAGAACAAGAGACAAATGAAGATCTCTTGTAATCTTAATTCAAAAAAAAAATCATTATTTTTCAGTGATATCAAGACCTCAGTCTTCACACAAAATCCTTTCAGAGCAAAAAAATAGATTCTCTCAGTGCTGATTTGGCAGTATTACATCAATTTGCACCAACTGACATCTAGTGAATTACATTTTGCAAACTACAGGTGCAAAGTTTGAGTGCGTGCTAGCCCTGGTGTTGAGTAGGCAAATATATGTTCCATACAACAAATTGTTGTCTGCCTGTATTTCTTTTTTTTTTTTTTTTTTAATTACCTGGTAGCTAGGCAGGTAAGAAACTCAAGGATCTACTCTATCATTTAGGAACAGCTTTTGAATTTGCAACAGTCCCTAGAGGATTTTGGGTCTTCTAAACTAATCAAGGATTTCTGAGACATAAATACTATATTATGTCTGTGACAGATGAATTTTTCTCCCCACTAATGATCGTCTGGCCAGTCTAAAAACTGAAGAATGCTGTCGGATGAAAAATAGATATTGTAATACATTGCTGGAAGGGAGTTATACCAGAGAGAGAAATGAGAGAGGACCTTTCCAACGGACGGTCACACTACTGAAAAATAGGCATGTGTTTAGATATTGTGATTGTGGAAGATTACTTGTTTTGAATATTATTTGGATTTTAATGAATACTAAAAACAGAATCACAGAATCACAGAATCACAGAATTATAAGGTTGGAAAAGACCTAGAAGATCATCCAGTCCAACCATATCCAGTACTTCCCAGATAAATCATATCCCCCAACACAACATCCAGACGTTTCTTGAACACCCCCATGGTCGGTGACTCCACCACCTCCCTGGGCAGTGCATTCCAGTGCCTGACTACCCTTCCCGAGAAGTAATATTTCCTAATGTCCAGCCTGAATCTCCCCTGGCGCAATTTGAAACCATTGCCTCTAGTTCTGTCACTGTCTACACGAGAGAAAAGGCCGACCCCTAGCTCACTACAACCTCCCTTCAGGAAGTTGTAGAGAGCAATAAGGTCTCCCCTGAGCCTCCTTTTCTCCAGGTTGAACAATCCCAGCTCCCTCAGCCGCTCCTCATAAGGCCTGTGCTCCAGACCCCTCACCAGCTTCGTAGCCCTCCTCTGAAGGCGTTCCAGGGCCTCAATTTCTTTCTTGCAGTGAGGGGCCCAAAATTGAACACAGTACTCAAGGTGCGGCCTCACCAGTGCCGAGTACAGGGGGACAATTACCTCCCTGTTCCTGCTAGTAACACTGTTTTTGATGCAAGCCAGGATGCTGTTGGCCTTCTTGGCCACCCGGGCACACTGTCGGCTCATGTTCAGCCGAGCATCAATAAATACCCCCAGGTCCATTTCCTCTACGCAGTCTTCCAGCCACTCCGCCCCAGGCCTGTAGCGTCGACCGGGGTTGTTGTAGCCGAAGTTTTTACATTCAATACATTTACATTTACATTACAAGCCGAACATTTTACATTCAATAACTTTGCTAATTGCACAAAATTCCACATTGTGCACCTCAGGAAAAGATGAAGAGCTTAAATTAATATAAAAAACTCCATTGGCACAGATGAAGTCACAGTGGTTTACAACAACTGAGAATCTATCACAAAAATGAGATGTGGCTAATGGTCGTGAAGCGCACTTCTTTTTGCAAATTGTGGAAGATGAAAATGTGATATTTTTAGAAGCAATATTGTAGGAGACAACTTATGCATACATGATATTAATGGCATAAGACATTCAGCTCTGAAAGATTGCTTTTTCCTGATTGCATACCAATATATTATTTCATATTTAACTGATATCTCAGATGGGTGTCTGTTCTTTCACTTTCTTTATTTATGTAAGATGTTTTCTCCTTTTTCTCTTTTACACGTTTTGTTTGTTTGCCTTGATATTTTTAGGGTCTGTGCATTTATTCCGAGAATAGGTTTTGTTTGTCAGGATGAGTCATGCCCGCCCTCTTTCTCTCATCCATACAAGCACACAAGCAGAATTGAAATGTCCCTTACATCTTCAGAGCACAAAGACATTCTCTTGGTAGAATGTAATTTATTTCATCTAATGGAGTTCTTACCACAGGTGTACAGTGAACAGGAGCTGCTTTTGACTCCTTTACAGGTGGGTTTGGTTTTGGTTTGTTTTCTTTTCAGTCCCAATAGAGACAATCTTTACTAGATTCACACTTCTGTGGGCTAATGCAAAAGCTGTTGGGTTCCTTACTGTTTAGTAAAATATGTACTTATTTATTCTTATGTAATTTTTCCCTGCTTCTCAGACTGAGATGATAATATTCACTGCATGACCATAGATTGCTTTATAGGCAGTGTGTTATAAGTCTCCACTGAGAATTTTATCTTTCATTATTTTTGTAATAATATGGAAGTGTTGAGTACTATTGTGCATTTGTTTTTTACATAAATATTTAATTTAGTTGCATCTCTCTGTATTTTCCTTGAACTGCAGTGCATGTATGATTGCTATCATTTATCATAACAGTAATACCTCTTGCACTTAGGACAGTGTCATTTTTGCTTCCTCGACACATGCACATTCATGTGATGCACACATACAATGAACAGGAAAGAGGCAATTCCTAAAGAAAATATATTGGAAATAAATCTGGTTTTATAAGAATGTGTAGCTATCCTAATCACTATTTTTGCTTTTCTTTTTTAGAGATATATTTATGGATAAAATTTCATATTAAAATTTTAAGCTATTGACTAGAATTGGAAAGTAGGTTTCTTTGGATAATTAAATCTGCATAACCACAGTAAGTATAACTTACTATTTTTTTTTTATTTCAGTCCTGGTCACAATATGTAAGGTAAACTTTTTGTTCCACTTTCAACTCCCACACTTCACTCAATTTTTCTTCTTAAATTGGATTAGATTCTCTTGAGTAGAAGCAATTACCTTGATTCCTTAAATTCTCTGTCAAAGAAAGAAGGTCTCAAAAACAGAGTGGAAGGAACCATCTTCAGGTTTATCTGTCCTTTCTTGTGAAATATGCCAATCATTTTCTAGCGAAGATGTGAAAACAGGAGGAGACAAGGAAGGAAACAAAAAAACAGTCAGAAAAAATACATATATTTTTGTTTGTATTTTACTTTTTTTAACTTCATGGTCATAAGACCAAAAATATAATTGCTTTATATTTGTGTAATTTTCAATCTTTTAGTCCTTTCAATCTGCCTGCACTGCTCTTTGTGAGGCAGACTCACAAGGACATTATCCCCAGCTAGCATAAATCACAACCACACCATAGTGGTTGTATGAAGCTTGTAAACAATTATATTTTTGAACCTTCAGAGTCACAGGCCTATACTGAAATTACAGGCATACAGGGAAATGTAGCTTGCAGCCTTTTTATCATCTCCAGATTTGTCCACTGATTCTAACTGAACTTGAGAGTCTCAGCTTGCATGAGTTGCATGTGGAAGGATTGAGAGAGATGTAAAGGGGAAAGTAAATGTATAATGTATACACATCAGTTCAATACACAAAAGTGATCTGATGAATACTTTATAAGCCTAATTTATAAGTGTGTCCTGACTCCCTCAGTGCGCATTGTTTAAATTCAAAGTTTGCACATCTTGTATGGCATATTCAGATTGTATCAACACTTCAGAGTGACTTGTCTCATTCCCAGCAAGAGAATGTGCTTCTTGTACACATTTTGCAGAGTAAAATGAGCCCCAGTGCTAAGATACACAGAGGATATTGCTGTGAACTTCCAAAGTGTGTTGGTTCATTTCCTTCAATTCTTCTCATTGCTTAAAAATCAAATACATATGAGAATTTTTGTCAACTTAGTTACAGTGTTACTGTAAATGACTTGATGAAAAAGCTGTGGAGCTCACACACAGCTAGTGCAGACCAAGACAGAGCAGCTCAGTTACAAGGACAACATCAGTGATGTATTATAATTTACACTTCTGCTGCCTTCTTGAATCCTTCCTGCAATATAAAGAGAAAGACAGAGATCAGTTGCTTTCTCTTAGAAGTGATGGGGAGAACACCTGTCTTTATGCAAGAGTGATTCTCCCAAAGGCATACCAAAAAATACCTCCCTCAGGAATGACATGTTCTAACCTCAGAGGAAGCTGTGCCTCCTCATCCACAGATTACCCCAACAGAAAAACCAAACCAAACCAAACCAAACATAAGTAGCGCCTGGAAATGTACAGGCACAAAACCTTTAGCAGGCATGAGATTCTTAAGTGACTCAGTTGCATTAATTTTCAAATCAAAACCAATTAACTACGTATTGAGAAAGATTCTTGTCTTCTCATGCAACAGTTAGCTGTTTTGCAACTACTGTCTTCACAAATGGATAAAATGTACTAAGGATACAAAATATTATGGAGCTGCACATTCATTCAGTGCCTGACTTCAGCTCCAGGCACTTGGTGAAGGAAAAAAGTTCCATGAAAACTAAAAGACTATCATTAAAGGTAAGTAGTGTGTATACAAAAGCATGTATCCCTTTGATGCATTGAAGAACATATTTTTCCAGATCTTTTCCAAACTGAACACACTCTTATAATTAATTTTAGATTTACTTTTTTTTTACTTCTCTAAGCTTGGGCATATCGAAAAACTAATTTCCTTTAGATTTCCAATCAAATTATTTTTTAAAGTTTTCATGCCTTAGTTAAGTTTTTGCTGTAAATTCTAAAAGGAAATTCTTATCTTAAGAAAACCCCAAACCCTGGTTTATCTTTTTTACATTATTAAATAATTCTACATTATTAAATAATTTTACATTATTAAAATATCTTTTTTTTTTCTTTTGCAGTATCTAAGTCTTCAACCAAATTTGGCCAGATGATAGTCTCTTTTATAAGGAAACATTGAAGAATTAAATGCTTAATGGGCAGGATACTATAAATGCAAACTCATGTAATTATAATAAAGTAGATTTGATTGAAAATCTGAATTGCATACAACTACCTGTATAATTGTCCAGACAACAAAAAAATCAAATTTTAGGATGCTAACTTTCACAAACATTTAAAGAGTACAAAATTGAAATAGTTATACTGACGGCTATATCTTTTATTGATAACATATTTTTTTCTCTCTCTTTCTACACTTTTAACAAATGAATAGTATTCTAGTAAAGGGGTGTGTGTTCACTTAGGAAATGTGACATGAAGATCTGATAAAATTGTTTTATCACTGAAGCACTGTCTGAACAGTGGGTATTTAACTGAAGGTTTATTTAAAGTAGAAGTATCAGGATCTGTATCTTTCACCAGCAAGGGTGAATCTAGCGGTGGTGTCACTAGGATGCAAACAATGTCGCTAGTAAGCAAACAATATTTGTAGAGAAAGGGAATAACAAGGCAAATGTAAGGAGATTTCTTGACAAATGAACACTGTGATTATAAGTATTAAAAGCCTATAAAGAGAGATACTTGACAGTGGCCTGTGGCCATTTTTTGATATGGAACAGAGAATGAAATAAACCCAGAGCAATGAGTGGATAAAACTCCTACTGAGCAAAAGTACGGGCTGGGTCCTCATGCCCGTGCAGAGTAGCTTACATGATTCCCAACACACATCTTCAGATCTCAGGTCTCTCATGGAGCTGCTAGCAATGAAGACCCTGTAACAGTTTTGTATCTATGAAAATTCAAACTGCAAATTCAAGCAGATCTTAGATCACAGAATCACAGAATCATAGAATCATAGAATCATAGAATGGTTTGGGTTGGAAAGGACCTTATAGATCATCGAGTTCCAACCCCCCTGCCACGGGCAGGGACACCCTTCACTAGACCAGGTTGCTCAAAGCCTCATCCAACCTGGCCTTGAACACCTCCAGGGATGGGGCATCCACAACTTTCCCTAGGCAACCTGTTCCAGTGTCCCTTAGAAGATTCACTAGAGAAAATTACATTTTCTGTTTTTATTGGTGAGGGCAGAAGCAATACTTTCTGTTCTATCAAAATGAGGAGAAAAATCTCTCAGCAGAGTACTTTGGAGTCTATAGCCCTTTAGGGAAGAATAACGTTTTCTGCAAAACAACTGTGCTAAGCTATTAGCACAATATACAAATTAAAATACAGGAGGCAGGTACACACTCAAGGCCATAATATATACATGATGGAATAGAAGAGAAATGTCACTGTAGTACAAAGAAGCTAGTAGAGGTGATTCTCCTAAAATCTGCCAGATCTGGGGGAAGAGGGGAGGGAGACTTCCTTTACATCAAAAAGTCATTTTGGTCTAGCAGCCTAGAGCTATTCTGCTAGGCAATCCATTTTGTCCTCTACATTTTTTCCATTCTTTCAAGCCAACATATTTAGCATTCAAAACCAGGTTGAAGGAAATGTTTAATTTGGAATGTAAAGTGATTTTTTTTCTTTATTTTTCCTACAAAAAATTTATATGCAAAAATAGATATATTATGAACACATATATGTATACAATGTACACAGATATACACACATAGAATTTCTTATGTTGACTTATGAACTGCTTAAAACAATGGTAGATTAGCTTGATTAATTTGAATATGACATGGTGAATTTGATAAAATTTAGAAACAGTAGTCCTCATTCAACAAAATTTTTAATATTACAGATGAGGTAGACAAAATATTTTCCCCTTCCTATCAACTCTGGTATGGCCATCTAACACATTTTTTTAAATTAGATGTACTTTAATAGAAATAAAAAAAGGACTTGAAGTTTGGGGTTTTTTTTAAGCAAAATAAGAAAATTATTCCTTGAATCCTTGCCTCCCCTTCCTATGGTTGCACTTTTTTGGTTTTGTTAGTACCATATGAAAAGTAACTGGCAAAGGATCAATATTTTCATGGAGCTTTTATGTCCATGCTTGCATGAGAACACTGTGGGGGTGACCCCTTTCATTTACCTTATTATTTTCTTCTCCAAACTGAAAAAATTATGTTTTGTCTTTTCTCAAGGGCAGTGGAATTATGTCTATGTTGTCACCACTGTTCTCAGTATTCTTCTGAGCAGAGGCATTCCTGAAATTCAAATTTGGTCAAAAATCCCACAAAACACAACCCCACAAAAATTCATTGTCCAAGGCATTTCCTGAGATGTTGTTTTACATATTTTATCTTTGCACCTTAAGAGATTTAAAGCTGAATCTAATTTTGAAGAGTGAGATTGTATTTTATAGTGAAAATTCCACAATACAGCCATGTGTCTCTAAGGTCCATAAAGAATGATGGTTTTCCAGATAGCTATACTACTCTTTTTAAAAATTTCTGAATTGTTTTTGAGATTAATACATATATCTGGTACTAAAAATGTATTAAAGATTATGCCTGGCTGGTTTTTGTTAGTAAAAAACTTCACTTAGCAGACCTGGACGTGATGTAAAAGGATGCTTCAGCTCGATGTTTCAATGGGATGAAAGACTGGGAACACTTTTCAGCAAGGACTAAACAACTCCTAAAGCCCATTTTCATAGATCATAAAGCAAAGTAAAATTATTATGGTCTTCAGATCTGACCTACTCCTTGACACAAAATGACATATTTCCCTGAACTAAGTCTTGCATGAATTGAGCATATATTTAAGTAACAAGCAAACAAACAAACCCTTTCCAGTTCTGATTTCAGCATTTCAAGAAATAGTGAGCTCAACACATCGATTGACAAGTTGTCCTAGCAACAACATCCTGCTCCAGACGTGCCTACTTTCTAATCTTGATTTATCTAGCTTCAAATTTAAGACTTCTAGCTTACAAAAACCCACTAAACTGAAGAGATTCTGAAAGGTTCCTTTCTCATAGCAGCAGCACCAGTGCTGAACCCAGAGGCCACTCTGCTCCTGCTTGACATTTCCCCAGGCACATGTGCAAGACTGGCTTCAGCCTTTCTGCTCATGGCAGCTCTGCTGCTCGTGCAAGGCAGGCGTGCATAAGGGAGCCCCTCAAGCACAAATGCCCTTCGGTATGGGGGGAGCCAGCAGGGCAAGTGCCTTCCAGCCTGAGGGCCAAGGATGCCTCTGCTGGAAATGGGGGCACATGGTGCAAGGGTTTGACCTGGCTGTCAGCCAAACACTAAGCAGTCGTTTGCTTATCCTCTGGGGATGGAGGAGAGAATTAAAGGGGTAAAGGGAAAAGACACTTGTGGGTTGAGATAAGAACAATTTAATAACTAAACTACAATAAAACTAAATATAATAATAATAATAATGATAATAATAGTAGTAGTATATAAAATATACAAATGAGTGATCCACAGTGCAACTGCTCACCACCCGATGACCCAGCTAACAATCCCAGAGCAGGGAGAGTCCCAAAATCACAGTGCCGATAAAGAGATAAGAGCCTGAGCATCTGAGAGATGAAGAGACGACCAAGAGAGAGAGAAAGAGAGACAGAGAGGGCAAACTTCTGGACAGATCCTCATCTATATTCAAGGCCAGGCTGGGTGAGGCTTTGAGCAACCTGGTCTAGTGGAAGGTGTCCCTGCCCATGGCAGGGGGGTTGGAACTCAATGATTTTTAAGGTCCTTTCCAACCCAAACCATTCTATAATTCTATGTACTGGGAATAATGTGCACAATATGGAATACACCATTGGCCAATTTGTGTCTCAATCCTAAACCTAAGGTTGAATCCTAGGCTAGTAACTGGGGCTGTGCTCCCTCCCAGCTTCTCCTGCGTCTGCAGACACTGGCACAGCAGAGAAGCTGAAAAGACATTGACTGTCCTGGCAGCAGCTATAAACATCAGTATGTTATCAGCCTTCTCCTCAACACAAACCCAAAACACAGCCTCTTACTAGCTACTGTGAAGAAAGTTAACTCTGTCCCAGCTGAAACCAGGACACATGGAGGGGTAGATGGTATGTTCCCAGTTCTGGCTTGAAAATGAAAGTTTTGCTGGGTTCCAGAGTCCAGATAATGTTCGGTTGTGTTAAAAAACTCTTCTGGGCAGGCTGGATATCTAAGCCCAGCTGCTGGAGGGATCCACACTGGACACGTGTATTCTCAGAAGCTGACCTCCGCCCTGCTCAGGTGGAGCAGGGGACAGGATGAGTTCCTTGGTGCTGCCTATGTTTGTGCAAGTGCTCTGTGTCTGTCTGTGTTACCTGTATGGCTGCTAATTTACTGAACTACACTATACTGAACCATCTATGTAGTGTATACCTGTGCCCTGTGGGCATGAGCATGCTGGGAATACCTGCTCAGCCTCATTGCTGGTTGGCCCTTGGGTCATGGAGCTGCAGCTGCCTCTCCTGCAAGATATGGCAGCACCTAACTGAGATGCCTGCTGTTGCACCAGAGACTCATTTCCTGTGGACCCATCCAGTGTGATCTCGAGTGTTTTCAGAGCCATGGTTTACCAGGACAGAGTTCTCCATCCTGCAGGAGTGAACTGTGTTCATAATAACTTTGCTGAGAAGCACAGTCAGTAATCTGTGAAGATTTTTCTTGACCAGTATCCAGTCATTCTTATGCCTCCCCCTGCCTGTTCTCTCCCTTTGCAATTTGTGTATCATTTGAAGACTGTATCAGTAATTATTTTCCCCCATGACATTCATAACCTTGTTAAAACAGCTTAGAGCGAAAAACTGATCCTTGTGAATCAACCTCCATAGCCACTTAACATTGAGTTCTGCTTATAATTACACTGAGCTATTATTTAGATAACATTTAATAGACTTTATTTATAGCATGCATTTATGCATTTTTTCACATTATTTAACAAGATACTGTGCCATACTGAGTCAGAACAGAAATCCAAGACTATTACAGCAACAGTACCTTTACAAGTCAGATTTGTATATGTCAAGAAAGCCTTCAAGTTACTTTGACAAGATCTGCTTTCCAGAAACCTGTGTTGATTTGCATTAATTAAATTACTCTCTTTTAATTCTTTATAAACTGAGTCCCATACTAAATGTTTCATTTTTTTTCTCAGACTGATTTTACGATGAGAAGTTTATAGCTAAATAGGTTATTCTATTTATTCTTTGTTAAATATTTTCACATTCATTTTTCTTCCAGATGTTTCCTGAATGTCCTCCATGTATCAAAACTTTTGAAAATTAACCTTGACAGTGTAGAGAACTCCTCTGACACTTCTGTTAGAATTCTTTGATGGGAAGAGGGAAAGAGGGATAAAGAAAAAAAGGATAAAAGAGCTGTGTCTTCTCTTTGGACAGCTAGGGATTTATGTATATTCTAGACTTAGAAGACATTTTTTATTTGCTAAAACAGGTTTTACTTTATTTATATAAGTTTTTATTCTTAATCAGAAGTTTGTCTTTGTAAAACTTACAGCTATAATTTAAAAATGAAAGAATTTGGAATATGGGTAAAATACAGCATTTGGGTAAATCTGACATTTTCCTTTCAATGGTGATTAAGTTTTGCAGTTATAGTTATGATATTCCTGACAGCAATGTTCTTATTAAAAACCAATTACAAACTGTTGTCTTAAAATATTAAATAATAATATTAAACCAATTTTCCTGTTAAAAATCCAAATGCATCACTAATATTCTCCCAGTATTTCAAATCCCTGTTTGCATTCTGGCTTACAAGTTTTTAACTTTTATGACAGTGAATTATATTTTTGTGTGTGTTTTGTGACTAATTGTATCTGCAGAGCTCATGTCCGCTGATTTTTTACACCTGCAATCAGCTGTGCAATCAGACAACTAAAGGAGTTGAATAACTCAACTAGTTCACATTCACTTCCAAAAAAACCTGCAAGTACAAGAGGGAAAAATATCATGCTATCATTAGTGAACTATAATTAAAGAGTTCACAGCCACTCTTTGGACTTTAGAAAGGGAAATTGTCACTCTGCAATGGTGACAACTCTTACTTCAAGCATTTTTGGAAACAGTTCTGCTTTTCTGGTGCAAGGATCTCTGCGTACTGAAGGTGGCTACTGGCTCTGCAGTGATCAGTCAGTCACTGACTTATGAACATTTTGCTAATAGTTGCCGATAAATTTTTCCTGTCTTTCCCTTCAGACAACATGACTCATGGCAGCTATTTTATCACAGAATCATAGAATTATTAAGGTTGGAAAAGACCTCAAGGATCATCAAGTCCAACCGTCAACCCACACCACCTAACTCACTAAACCATGTCCCTAAGCACCACATCTACACATTTCTTGAACACCGCCAGGAATGGTGACTCAGCCACTTCCCTGGGCAGCCTGTTCCAATGCCTGATCACTCTTTCAGTGAAGAAGTTTTTCCTAATATCTAGCCCATACCTCCCCTGGTGCAACTTGAGGCCATCATGCAGAAGTTCTTCTAGGATATGATAGTCTAGTTATTCACCCTGACTGCACATGGCAAGTGTGGCCCATGAAATAGGTTGGTTTTGTATTTCTAAGAGTCCCAGTGAATTAGTTTTAATCAGAAGTGATTTGTGTTCAGACTACTAGGGATAACTGTGCCAACACACTGGGCTGTGAACCAAGAAATCTGGGGATGAAATTCACTGTAAAACAAGCATTTAGGTAGTGCTTCCCCAAAAGAGCCCTTGACGAGATGACAACTTTTACCTTTTGACAAACAAATCTCAGGTCGTTTTTCATCTAATTAGCAGAACGCACTTGGTCCCTGTTCACATTTAAAATGGCTTGTGTTTTCCCTAGGTATCTTTTAGGTCAGAATCTGATATCAAAGACAATGTCTCTGATTAATGTGTAAGTGCAAACAACTATGGTTACTTGGAATCTTCAGTTTTTAATGGATTACCTAAATTTTATTAGACATTTCTTTGAACATTTTACTTAGAAAGAGATGAGTTACTGAATAAAACAGATAAGAACAACACATTTTAACTTTTTGTACAGGTACAAACCTCAAATATTAAAAAATAAGGATAATATGGCAAGAATAGTTGAAAACATTTTAATTGCAAGGCAGGCAGAATATTTATCCAGATGAACACCCATATAATTGAAGAAAGCATTTATCTTAATAGTTTTGATGTAAACCTAAGCAGAACTGAGAAATACCTCAGCTGTGGAACCCTGAAGGGAAGTTGGTATTTAATCACTAGTATTAGAGTCACATATATGTTGATGACTTCTTACCTTCAAAGATTAATTCATATGAGCCATAGTGTTCAATCATGTCAAAAGTATTGATCTACTGTTAGGAATTTAAAACATATTTTAATTCTCGCATTTAACTTTTAGCACATGTGCTTAACCCAAATGTTTATATGTGGCAGTGGAAGGGGAAGAAGAGGTAGCAGGAGAGAGGGAGATGTGCTAAAAGGAAATTGTGTAGCCATTTAACAGAGGACCTTATGAACTGCAATTACCTGTACTTCTCATGAGAGATATTTTTCTGTCATTCCAGTGATCATAGTCAAACAAGAAATATGTGTGGCACCCTTTTAGTCTTATCACTACCACTGAACCAGGCAGGAAGATGGTATCAGGATTTGTCATAAATCATCACAGTCTGCAGCATTGCTTTTAAATTTTCTATAGAATTGTATGAACAATTCTACAGTACATGTTAATTCACATCAATTAAGTGTTGATGAAGTTTGCCTAGCACCATGGCACAAAGTGGACTAGACATTTAGCTACAGAAGAAATTTAGTGCAAAGAAGTGTTGGCAGTCTTCCAGTAAAACCCAACCCTCCTGGAGTCAGTGGTTTGTCTAGTCTTTCAAGTCTGCTTGCCCCTAACAGGGGCTTAGAAACAGCACCTCTGAGAAAATACATTTTACTGGCACTTCTCTGAAGTTACCACTTTGTTCTGCAGTTACTTAGCTGTTACATGAAATAATAACCAAAACTCAACCAAACAAAAAAAACCCACCAACAACCCAAACAAAGAACCTAATATTCTTGTGAAAAAATACATCTTAATAACAACCAACAAGGCCAACACTGTGGCAGTATTCACTTCAGTGGTTTAATGTAAGGAAGGGTTGTAAGAATGCAGGGACTTGTATAAAAATCATACGCATACTAAACCAAATAACTATGACAGTTCCCAGTGAATGGTCCCAGTCACACTTGTGACAGGATTTCTCAGATACTCAGTATGTAACCACTCACACACTCCTAAATGTGCAACATTTGGTGTAGTTGTTCATGATGGATTTGCTTAAGCCAGGACATCGTTATAGCAATTAGAACCTGATATAATACATGTCCAGATTGTCTACAGAATAGATATATATTACCATAGAAGCATAGAGGTACAGGTAGCTGTAAATCTTTAACCACAAGTGAGGTAAATATTAAAGCAGTTAGCTTGCTCTGTCTGAAAAGAAGGCTGCTTCATGTCAGGTGCTGTTATTTGCTAAACATCAGACAAGGTAGTTTACACTTGGTTCAGTATCACTGGAAAAAGGAATGTAAACCTCCCTGTGGAGTGCTCCTAGTAAGTGTTTAGTCCTCTAAGCAGTTTCCCTCTTTAAAGCAGAATTTATGGTGATAAGGATTTACTTCCATTTCCCGGGGAAGGTTGGTAATCTAAGTAAATGTCATAGAGAAATATCCTGTATTTTTAAAGCCTATGGAGTCTCACCTTGGAAGAAGAGCCAAATAGATCTCATAATTATGTCTTTCACGTCCAAACTGATGATCCACTTGACTGAGAAGACTTGGAGTAAACTCAGTGGGCAGGGTGGTGTTCTGCTGCTTGCTTCCTTCCTTCCTTCTTTGCTTCCATCCCTCCCTTCTGCTAAATTTGGCTGCTCCCTTCAGCAAATTTTTTCACCTGAACTTCACTAAAGATAAAGCACTCTGCTGAGTTTTTGAGGAGTATTAATTACATACCAGATACAGCAATGGTTTTAAAAGAAATGTGCAGATGACAGCTGTGCACCAGCTCTTCATCCAGATATCAAAAATCCCTTCGTATAAGAAGAAGCTTACAAACTGTTCCTAATAGAGTTGAGACTTTACTAGAAAATCAGAGCTGAAAGGACCTATGCCCCATATACAGTTTCACAAACCACCTTCCTTCAACCATACCCACAAAAAATTAACACTAATTTGATAAGATAACCATGGAATGTGTTTAGTACACTCCAGATAAATTACTTTCCAGCCACAAATTTCAGTTACATTATGTTCTCCATAGCTTTGATAAAATCATTACTTACCAGAGTTATATAACGTAGGCTAAGGAAATATGACAGGATGAAATTATATGATTAATACATTTCCTTACAGTAAGATTTGCTTTAGGGACAGGTAAAAAAATCTATCACATTTTCCTGCCTCATATTGCACTGAAACATAAAGTCTCTTTCTAATGTGTTTGATCTGAAGAAAGTGAACACCATGGGTTTCACACTGTTTCAGATGCAGCCATCAATAATAACAATGTTCAGGGCCATAATCGGTAAGTTTACAAGGCTGCAGTCATAGGCCACCAGGAAATCTATTTTGACTTAATCAGCTTTTCAATTTTTCAGATAAAATATAGCACTTTTGGATCATGTCCAGGCAATGAAGACACAGTAATAAAATGATACAGTACAGGTTGCACAGTCTTCACAATTCTTAAATCAGGATGGTATTTTAGCAAAGATTAACACTTGGTTTCCCCCATCTTCTGTACCCCATTCCTCCCCCTTTTTTTGGTACTGCAATGAAAACTGTGCTCTCCCTACTTACAACCAGTTTATGACATCCATGTCTCTGTGGATATTCTGCAGCAGGTTCAACATGTCAAATAATTGTATGTGATAAAACATTTCAAAAGTTACAACACTAATGAATGATTTTCAGCATTTTCTGAAAAGTTATTTTTTTTTTTTACGAGTGTAGCGCTTACCTTCTCTTTCTTGAGCTTACCTACCATGGTTCCATTCAGTGCTTGAGCTGCTGAGTGTCTCAGTTGACTGAAGAGCATGAGAAGCTGCAGCTGGTGCAACCGCTTCTTCCATTTTGTAGTTTTTCAACAAACCCAAAATTTGAAGTCAAAACTGAAATTATTTCAAAATCTTACCAGCATCTGAACTGCGGCATTTACTGATATATTTTCTAGATTTATTTGTGCTCTGATGCTCATCAAAGGTGACTTACGCATCATCGTTGATTATGGATTTCAACTGCTTCATTGTCTTTGGAACTTGGTTTTAAGAAACATGCTTCAGGAGGTTGACTCTTATCTCCATAAATCTCAGTGTTTTGTATCACAATGTATTTGAATATTTTTTGACCTGGGTTTTGCTTGTTAATGCAAAGATTTTCCCTCCATAATTACTGATGTTACATTTTTGCTAAGGACAAGTGGAAGACCTGACTCTTCTGCTTCCTTTTCTTTCATTTCATTGGAGTGTTTGGTTCTAGATGGTTTATGCTGTGGGTCGCTTCCTTGTCTCCAGCTCCTTTCTTTCTACCATTTTGTTTTTCTCCATTAAATGATGTCCTCTCTGCTATATTTAGAATCAAAGGAACCTTGGATATTGACAATGATCCTGCAAATATTTTGCTTCTTTTTCCAGTTTCACATTGCAGATATTTTGGGGAAAGAGCTACAAAGAGAGGGGTGAGAGCTGAAACGCTTTCTCCCTGCTGAGGCTTGTTTTAACCGTGAGAATAAGCCAACTCCTAACATATGACAGCTTACAGCCCCTAGGTCAAAGGGCTGACAAACAGAAGAGACCAACAACCTTTCTAGTACTATCTTCTGATCTCTAAAATCTATTTTTTTTTCTTGCACTGAGCTACTTGGTGTGTACACAGACACCAGCACACTCAGTGAGCCCTGCTGCCAGGGCAGACTCCTCAGCCCTTGAAAGTTCTGGTATGGGCTTTAGTTTGAAATGTCATCTTCCTTCTGTTTTCTCCTTCAATAAGGTGATTAGACCCACAATTTGTGAAGTTTCAGCTAAAGGGAAGGTTAACATAAAGTGTTGATGACAGTCATGTTTCTCTTGGGACTGACAAATGTTCTGAGAAAGCTCCGTTTCCTCCACTTCCAGTCTTTTCACTTATTTCCACTAATTAGGCAGAAAAACCAGTTCTACCTTCTCAATGTCACAACATAGAAACTTCAGTGAAGTTACAAAGTGGTAAAGTAGAAACAAATAAATTGAAACATTACTTAAGAAAAAGATTTCTCAGGTTTTTTTTTTGTTTTACTTTAATTTTTGTTTAATATTATTCTCATATTAATAGAAAAAAAATTCATATGTCCCATGGAATTGTGGAATTTAGTGCCTAGCTAGTGTTTCTGGTGTCTAAAGTTTTCAATATTTAATAATGAAAGTGGATTTCTGCATGGATAACCAATATCTAGAGCTAGTAATAAAAACTTCAAGGTTCATTCTCTGATTGTTAAAGATACCAATGAATTTTAATGAAGTGGAAAATCACAGAATCATAGAATGATGGAATCATGGAATGGCTTGGGTTGGAAAGGACCTTAAAGATCATCAAGTTCCAACCCCCTTGCCATGGGCAGGGACACCCTCCACTAGACCAGGTTGCTCAAAGCCTCATCCAGCCTGGCCTTGAACATCTCCAGGGATGGGGCATCCACAACCTCCCTGAGNTCTGATTAATTTTGTGGCTCTCCTCTGGACTCTCTTCAACAGGTTCATGTCTTTTTTATGTTGGGGGCATAATTTCATTTCTTCTTACTATGAAGTTTTTGTAACTTTTTCTGATTTATCTAGTTTAGCTTCTGCTGAAGACATTTCTTTGAATATATGCAACATGAGCTTGATTCTGGCAAAGGTTTCTATGGTTTAACTATAGCACTCTTTAGAAAGACATCTAATCCAAATGAGGAACGAACATCTCAGCTTTTTGTTCTTTATTAGTAGAAGGCAATTGCCAAGCTTCACAGAAGTCAGACTGCATTTTGAAATCAATTCTGTACCAATGCAATGAATTTTCACCTAAATATATTCCATGAAAATTCTGTTTATGTATAACTTTGCAACCTGGAATTTCTACCCAGATTAGTCCTACTGGAGTTCCAGTAAAATGTAACATCTAATTGACTTGTGAGGCAGAAAGGAGTTTAAGTTCCAGTACAACACTTGAAACATCACTAATTCACCTTTTTTTTTTTTTTAAATATATATTTTCATGGCTGAATTTAGCTCCATCTTATTGCACTTATCCTGTTTTCCAGTGGTAAAAACTTGGTCATGAAGTTTGGCCTTTATTTTGTGGAGGCTGGAATTCTTCTCAGGAGATGCCTGAAGCACATGTTCTATATTAAGCCAAATAAAACCAAACGTATCTGTAAAATTAAGCTGGTGGTTACTTTCTATGCTTAATAAAAGTGAATTAAGCATGCCCTTAAGCATTTGTTGAGACTGAAATCTGCTTTCTGAGTTGGAGGATAGAGGTTTTGGATTAGTTTTTAACAGTCTTCTTCATACAAACACAGACGGAGCATTCAAATGTCCTGATTGCTCACATGTCCTCATGATCTGTAGCCAGGATCTGGTATGGATTTTTTTAGTTCAGTCAGAACAAGACTTCATCTAGAAAGCAGCAGATGGTAGGAAGGGAAGTGATCCAAGTTTTTAATCCTTTTTTTTTTTTTTCCTTTTCAGAACAGATGTTGTTGAGATGATCGAGCTACAGAGCCACAAATCCAACCAAAAAGTGGGTAAAGAAATATATACAAACATATGTTGATATTTTGTATGTGGTTAATCAGACAGGCTATGGTCATCTACTCCTGACATGAATATCCACATCATACGATGGAGAAGACAGGATTTTTAAGATTACTACAGATTAATTTAATTATATGTATTCTTTTGATTTCTCATTCAGCCAAGAGAAAAGCTAAACACAACACTGATACTTAAATAACAGGCACATGCTTCAGCAAAGGACCAGGAATTTGGTCAAGAGCAAGCAGTGAAGTACACGGAAGGGAATTTTACTAAAAGAAGGGGAAAGTTATACCATATGGCCCAGGTTCACAGATTTCAGTCTGGGGCAATGATCTTACTGAGAACTGTCAGGTGTCATAATAATTGCATGAAAGAATAATTGCATGGTGTGGCGGGTTGGCCCTTGGCTGGGGGCCAAACCACACACACCCGCTCACACAGTCCCTGCCCCCACCCAATGATAGGGGAGAGAATTAAAGAGATAAATGGCAAAGAGGACTCGTGGGTTGAGATAAAGACAATTTAATAACTAAACTACAATAATATTGGAAATAATACTATATACAAATATGCAATGTGATACACAGTGAT
>VZTO01026206.1:158573-191287 GCA_013400615.1 Syrrhaptes paradoxus | reverse complement strand
TCTTGACATCAGCAGAAGCATCATAAGAGTATGTAAGTGGTTTGAAAGCTCTCTTTGTGATTGAAAGCAATGGCTTGTTTCACCCCGTCTTAAACTATCTTTTGCACTTAAAGCTTCTTGTTTATGGACATTAACTTTGCCTATTTATTTCCAATTAATTGCACATACTTGCAAAATTATTCCACAAGGAATCTTTTTTTTTTTCTCGAGAAGCACAAGAATTGCTTCCCTTTTCATTGCTATGGTGTTTTGTTTGTGCATGTGCAAGTGCCAGCTCATGGGTCACTCGTTTGATACAGCTGGTCAAGGTGTTTACAGGTTGTATCACATCACAGCATTTCAAAAAGAAAGAGTGAGATTTTTAGAAACAATTACGTTATTACTTGAGAAATGTAAGTGTCTTCAGTGTCATTATCTTCAGGAATGGACAGACTCCTGCAGTGACGATCTCTCCCCTTCCAAATTGACACAGTATGTGTAAACTCTTTAAAGACAATTGGCACGGTTGCTACCCATGGCAGGTGGCCATTTATGTAGGTTAATCACGTTAAGCACATCAGCTTCACTAGGACGCAACCATAAAACGGTGCTTTTTGCTGAGGATAAAATCAAATTTTCTCTCAGCTTCTATGTACTAGAGCCATGCTAGCAGAATTTTACCTTCTCTCTTTTTCCCTCTCTCATCACTGTTGATGAGAATTTTAACTTCCAAGGAAACATGGTGATATGGATAAAAAATTTCAGAACAAATCCCACTTGCTTAAAATTAAAGGAACAAAGAAATGGCAGTTGGGTGCCAAACATATTTCCAGATCTCTTACCACAATCCCTGAAAAGAAGTCTTTCCCCCCGTGGAGATTTCTTCTCCTTGAGTGATAAGCCCTTCAAGAAGTATTAAAAGTCAAAGTATTTTGTTACCTCAAAGAATTTTCCAGTTTCAGTTGNGAAAAATAATCAGTTATGTTACTGCACATGTCTTAAACTCCTGTAGATTTATGAACACCAAAATTTTCAATTTCTCTTCTGTCATTTGTTTTGTCCTATGCAATCTTGAGTTTGCAGCTGCAGGAGTTGCCAGCATACCTACAGATATTAATGAAGAAATTGATATGCATACACACATTTAATGCTCCATTTTAGGTATGTAACCCTGGTCAGGAAAGACATGCATGATAAAAAGCTCAAAATCAAAGCCAAGTTGAGTGACAAATTCAAATTGAAGTAATTAAATAGTTGTGGAAAGAAAAAGAGTGGCAATTTTAAACTCTCAAAGGAAAGTTTAGAGAACTGAAAGGGAGGTAATAATGGAAATGGCTTTTTGTCCTTAAGGAAAGTGTGAAAGAATACAACAATGTTCGTGAGGTTTAAAGCTTACTAATTTACTGTACTAAATTTTATTAATTTATTACCAGATGCATATGTTTCAGACCAGCAAACAAGAACCTTCTAAAATAACAAAGGTAGTTATGACCTAGTTGAGCACTAGTGTTTTTTTTCCCCCCTCCATTAAAGAGAAAGAAGAAAGTATCTTTTCTTCTTTGTTTCATCCCATCTCCTTCATTATTTCCTTCTGCTTCTTTCTCCTTGCCAGTACATTTGAAAGTTTACAGTAAGGGAACAGCTTTCTGGAGTTTTAAAACTTTTGGGGAAAAAAAAAAAACAACAACCAAACAGAAAGAACACCTCACAAAGATCCAGAGTAGAAGAAGGATGGTTGCACTCTTGAAAAGCTGTGATGAGTAAGTGAAATAGTTGCCCTTAGGTGTGGAGGCTAGTTTTCTTACTCCAGATGATAGGGAAGAAGGGAGGGTGCTTTTCTGGTTTTAAAGGCTAGGACCAACCATCCTTTTCAGTGTTGTGTATAACATCATGTATGGATATGATTACTACTCATTAACTGTTCTGTAGAAAGCAGTGGGGCTGGAGGTACTTTCTAATTTAAATACTGGAACAGAAGAACATCAGCTGAAGTTATCCGTTACAAAAATAAATACTGGAGCATTTCATACTCTTTCTGTGTGTTTGGCACAGCTGCCTATCTCAAGCCATCTTCCTAGAGAACAGCTGGAGTGAAGTGGACTGTCCACTGCTATACCTTTGAGAAAAGTGTGGTGTTTCCCTGCCATGGGACCGTTGCCCCACCTTATAACCTCAGGGTGAAGAAGTATCTGTTGCTGGCTCTTTGGATTGTTGCTTAAGGATGGCCAAATACAGAGGCCTATAAAGTCATTAACAAAGGTTAAGATAAAGAGCAAGGGGGTAGCTGGAAAACAGAGGGGGCTAAGGATTCCTTTTTTCAATGATGTAACGCTAATCATGGAGGCTACAGAGGCAAAAAAACCCCAACTCACTACACTAAGGTCAAGCAGAGCCAGATCAATAGCAAATAAAGACAGATGAACTTTATCTGAACAAAACAAGAAGGGATTTGAAGCTTATCTAGATAAATGGGATTTTGATGTTAGAGCATGGCTTTTCTCATAGGCATCGTTTATTTTAATTATCCTACACATGGAAAAAGAGGATGCTTTGGACAGAAGGAATTTTAGTCAGACATCTTGACCTAATTAAGAGTGCATTGACATTTTATATTTGAATTCTGTCGCTAACATGCACATGACCTTGGAAAGTTACATTGGTTATTGTTTCATAAATCAATCTTAAACAGTCACATGAGGCAAAATGGGAAGGCTCATTTGGTTTTTTTGGGGCTTTGAATATAGAACAATTTGACCACTTACACATTAAAATGCTAAGATCACTGCACAAGTATGGCTAGAAACTTCAACTTCCTGGGGCTGGCTTGTTAAATAGTCTACATAGTTGTGGTGAAAGGTTAAATGGCAAGATGTTTAGTTCACCAGTAGAGGTTCTGGCATAGCATGGATGAACATACAGAACATACAAAGTGCATGTGTTGTTCACTGCACTCCTACACTTCAAGAACAAATAAAAGCAGCATGAAGAGAATATGTCTTTCTGCAAAGCTTAAGGCTCTGCTCTTCTGAGATGATTTTTCTACATGCTCTCCTCACCACAGGATTTGGGTTTCTTTTGGGGAAGAGAAACAGGAAGAATCGTACTTGGGCAATAAATGTAGGACCAAGAAAACAATATAACAAAAAAAATAGCCTAGAAAAGTTATGAAGAGTGTTCCTACTTTTATCTTGGCCTTTGGGTCGGAGCTTGTGTGGTGGAGCATTCAGCTGCTATCAGATTCACAAGGTGACATTCGGTTTAGAGGTGATGGACCCACGAGGTTTACCCAAAGGCTTTCAAAATAAGAAAAATACTGTCCTCATTTAACAAACCATAATTTTTTTTAAGGTCTTACATACAATTCAAGAGGATTCTTGAACTGAACATGACAGATTTGCTGCTGAGAGGTGGAAAGTATGTGCCCTGGACTTCTGTGTCTGGGGAGAGCAATTTTTTCATGATTCTGTTTCCTGAAAGCATTGGAAGAGCTTTGTTTTTCCTCTAGCACACAATGAAAACAAGTTTTGAAACCTTTAGAACTGTTGTGAAACAGCCATCCTCTGGCAACCTCTGCTACTTTTGCCTTCCAAATGGTTTAAAATTTATATTGTGTCTGGCACACCATTGTTTTCAGAAAGCCATGGGAAACATGTAATCTCTGTCTGCTACCTTAATCCTATATTTAAGACCACTTGAAAAGTTTGAGGGATACATTCAGGTTGCAGAAGTGGTTACCCTGAGGCTGGGAAATAACACAGCTCAGTTGTCTTTGTGACCCTTTGGACACAATTGTGTGCACTGAGCAAGGCACCAGTATAATGATTAAAGACTGCTGACATAATTAATCTTACTCCATACATGCACACACCAGGATGAGTCTGAATGGAGTCTGTGCCTCTCACATGGCCAGCTACTCCATATGAATGTTTCTGGATTCTTTAAATGGACCAACAACTGTTCCTAGTAGCTTACCAAGCACTTAACAAGTGCATCTGTTGATAGACACAGGATCAAGGGGCTTGCAGGGGCTTGGTTTCATGCTGTTCTTCTGACATTGTTTATAAACTTAGTGAAGATTCAGCATTATATGGATGTCCGGAGTCCTTTAAAGTCAGCTTAAGCTGTACGTCAGGTTTGCTGTCTTATACCTAAATGCCAAACACACTGTAGTACATGAGCATTTATTACTAATTTAAAAAAGAGTCAGAATTCAGCTCCAAATTGGAAAAGGAATATGCTTTTTCTGTCATGTAATTGGTTTGAAAAGAAAATCCAACAGGAATAGAAGGGACAGTGAGGAAGCTTCTCATTGGCATTCCACAAATCCATGGATTTTTCAATAATTACTGCAAGCAGGTGCATATATAATGCTACATGCTACTCAGATAAGCTCTGTCACACAAAGTAATGCACCCACCACTGCAACTCTCCCTGCCTTCAGTAGAAAGAGAGCAGTATTCAGCATTTGAAAACATGGCCCCGCTTATGTTTATGCCAAATGAAACTCTGGTGTGCACCTGAAAAGGTAGGTTTTCATAATGTATTGTTGACAGTTTATTTACAGAAGAAACGCTAATGCTGAGGCCAAAGTAGAACTGCTACTTCTGAGCATGATCTGATACCCACATCCGGCAAACTTCCTGGACAGCTGCTTTTTCCTGGTAGTGTCAATTTCGATGATAGGTTGAAAAGGTGAAATAACACCCATTGCAGCTGGCACAGCTCTTGCAGTGTGTTTGTTTTATGGTAGTACCTCTTTTTTTTTTTTTTTTTTTTGGCTGAGCTGGTTTTCTTTTTCCTGCTCACTTAGGAGCCTCATGAGCCCACAGACTCCAAAGAGACAATGCAGGAAATTGCATGGATCAGTTTATTATTCTGAGCTGTTTGTTTAGTTATGTGTGGCTTTCACTATCTCTGGCATTCCAGAGCAGCCTTACTTTGAGGAGTGTGCTGACGCTAGTTAGCAAATAGGTGAATTAAGCTGTCTGTTCTGCTCACTCTCCTTTGGCTGAAATACATCTGAAAGAATCAAGACGAAGTGAGGAAGTTATTAATTCAGTTATTAATGAAAGCTGAGTTTCAAAAGGTAATGAACCAACAGATTTATGACATCTTCATTAACAGGGTGCAGTCAGTTTAGTAGGATGGATGTAGAATTGGACCAGCTGCAATGTACATTAACAGACAGCATTCCTGAACAGGTGAGTGAAGAAATGAGCTGGAGTTACAGAAGAAATGATAATCCACATGACTCCCAGACTGTAACTTCCACCTGCTTTCTGCTGTTGTGGTCCAGATGGAAGTCCAATCCAAATGAAGGAAAACCAGAAAAAGAGAGCCCATGATGCATTATGTTGTGACAGTATTCTTTCCCATCATGAATTTCAAGTCCCTGTATATGTTGGGGGGTGGGGGGCAGAAAAATGAAACCTTTCAGCTTCCTCTGATAGATACAGAGAGAGAACAGAATAAAAAGCATTGCATCCCTATATAAACCTGTCATGTAGCTACATCAATATTATTATATGCCTGTTCTCTTGCCTCATCTCAAAGTCAAACTAAACAAAATAACAGAAAAATAATCGAATGTATGAAATAACTTTTCCTCCTAGGAACATGATAATTGAGAATGCAACTATACGAAGTGTAAGTGCAAAGAATTGAAAATTAGTGGTGTTAATAATTGAAAGGCCAAAGGGAACAGACTTGAAATGTGAGGCAGACAATTTAAACCAACAAAAACACATTCTATCCCCCTTCTTTGACCTCTTTTTGACTATGCGCACTATGGAAGTTAGACTCTGAAACTCACCTAGGATGGAATATTGCAGAAGACAGTCGTATGAATGGGTTAAAATATGTTGAATAAATTGAAGGAAGAGAACCATATATGTCTATTAAACTCTGTTGAACTCAGTACTTCAAGTCTAAGCTCAGGAGATGCCATGCCAGACAGTTCTTATACTGTTAAACACTGGAAGCTGAGACTTCTTACAAGAAGGAGGAGAAGAAGAAGAAGAAGAAGAAGAGGTTTAAACTTGTGCTGTTGAATGGTTTTCTTAAGCTGCCATTAGTAGTCACTGTTGGAAATGAATGCTGCTCAAAGTAGCATTTGGCCTCACCCGGCATGGCAGATTTTACATCTTTTGGAAAGACATTTTAGAGCTGGTCACTCAATGTCTTTTCAAAATCTTTTCCTGGCATTTACAGGAACACACTGAAACCCCTTGTTTCAGTGGCCAACAGCCTGTGGTTCTAAATAAATAACTTTATGTGTGTGGAGGCAACAAAGGGAACAGCACACACAGAAGTTAAGTTACAGACTAAGCTAAAGCCAGCTTACTCTAGGAATGCAGAGAAAGAGTATTTCTCTTCTGTTTACATAACTGGAATGCTTCCCCATTTGTAAGCAGGTCAATACTTTTATCGTTGCTGTTCAATGGTGCCAAGATGGAAAATCTTGTTTCCTTCAGGTACCTGAAAGTACAACAAACATGTGATAGAGTGGCTTTACAGTTTATCAGAGAACAAGCCACTTACTAATGCAGCGGGACATGTTCTGTTGTAAGCCATATCTAGCTTGTCACCACAGGAGTTGTGTTCTTCAGTGTGTTTGTGCTTCTTGCTAACCTAGACAGAGTCAGCAAGAACAGAGCACAGTGCATATCTGAGAGCTGAAAGTCTGTTTCCCACCCATCTCAAAGACAGAGAGAGAGGGAAAGCACACTCCCAGAGGCATTGTTTAAACATAACAATTGTTAGGTCAGAACCTTGGAAGAGCAGACAGACCTAAAGATACCACCCAAGAGATGGGATAGTCTGAGAGCCCTGTACGGAGAGCAGAAGAGAATTAGAAATGTCTGACAGAGGAGAAACCCCACCCAGCTTCCAAAAATAACGTGGAACAAATCTCGCTATGCAAACTTATGAAAGGTTTGTACAGACTGTATGCAAGTTCATGGTAACTTGAAACTCTCATTGTTCATGTTTACAGGGGCATTTCTTAATCTGTTTCACTTTGCTCCCACTTCCTTGATTGCAAAAAATTTCTTAAAGAAGCTTTCTGTTTAAGATGATGGAAAATGGAAAGTGCACACAAAGAGGATATTCAACATCCATTTTGAATAGATGAATTATTATATATGCAATCCAGAGAGCATTTCTGCTATGATGGCTCTTAGTTAGGCTAGTGCTTGCAACTGATAAGACAATACATGTGCTTAGAGTGCACATTCATACTAAAGGCTTGGCTGGATCACAGCCATGATACTTGGTTTAGAGATTTAGAAGTGCCAGAGAACAAACAGATTTTCACCATGCTAGTGTCAGTTAAATCATAAAGCATCTTTGCATAAAATTAGCTCTTTCTGCCAAACTGACAAGGATTTTTTAGACAAAGCATTAGCAGTGCTAATCCTCTGGATTTCTAAAGCTGTGATATAGTTAATCCCCATGTTGAGAACCAAGGGCTACCATACCGCAATCTCTTCAGCCGCCTTCATTGCAATCCAAGCGAAGGAGCTGATGGGTTGATTGCTCTCTTTGGCTGTAAAAATCATCCAGCACGTATTGCAAACCTCCCCTTGAATCATGCCCATTTTTATCAACTTCAGACAGGGAAACTTAGAAGTAGTGCAGTTGCAAACCTAAAATCAGGGCCTATGTTAAAAGAACTCGCTAGTAGTCAGTTAGCTTGCCTTCCCAGCATGCATGCGTGTAGATTGCATGTTCAATCTTGGGCCAGAACAGCAACAACCAGGTCTCCTGCCTAATTTCTTATATGATAAGTAGCTTTGAAGATCAGGTATTTGTTTTCACATACATACATCTTACAGCTTTGGGAACTGAACCGTAAACACTCTGGTTATAAACAAATCAATAATTCTAATACATTTTTTTAATCACCTTTTCAGCATAAGGAAACTGAGTGCAGGTGAATACCTAATGCGTGCATCCCACATAGTCTTTAAACTGAGGACAACTCTTCACAACAGAGTATTAAAGACTCTCAAAGACACTAACAGATACAGATGCTGAACAAAAAGACATTAGGAAGAGAGATACCTTAAGAAGGAAATACAGCTGTACAAGCTCAACCTTTTAGTAGACATCAGGGAAGCTAAACTGCAGAGAGGGAACACCCAGCAACACAAAGCACCTAGTATTTGCAGTGGGTATTTCTTAGGTGCTGGTGATTCCTTCCAGAGGACACAAAGCATGAAGACAGTTGTTCTTCAGCTCATGGAACAACTTTTTGTACGCACTGTTGCAGTACTGTTACCCCAGATCACTGACATGTAAAAGCAACAGCATAAATGTTGTGATTTAACTTGTTGCAGGCAAACACAGTGCTATTTCCCTTCTGTTTGCCCTGTCTCATAGGAATCTCTTTTTTGACCAGATACTCAGGAGCCTTTTTTACAGGTGTGCATGGTCTTGCTGGCTGTGAGAACAAACCTGATGGAGAAGCAATGTTTCTGGCTTACCATGTCAGTTTATGAAGTTTCCGTGTTCCTTTCCTGTAAGGAAAGGAATCAGGCAGGTAGGGAAGGGACAGCACAGAGACAGTAGTGTCCCCCCATGTCAGTCAGCTGAAGAGAGACTGGCAGAAAATTTTTGTCTCCTGTCATTCATCCAGCCACAGACCTCTGTCCTCTGATCCAAGATCTTCACAGCTATAACTAAATCCTGAAAATTACAGTACTGACTGTGTGTCTTGGCCAAATATGGATCTAACTACTCCCTGTGAAGTACCTGGAAGGCCAAGGATAAATTGAGCCTCTTAGCTTCTGTGTAAACAGATTTGACTTAGTCTCAGATGTCTTGAGAAAAGAAGAGGAAACAAAAGCCACAGTTTGTGTTTCATAGAATCATAGAATCATAGAACGGTTTGGGTTGGAAAGGACCTTAAAGATCATCAAGTTCCAACNAGCCTTCTCTTCTCCAGGCTGAACAACCCCAACTCTTTCAGCCTGTCCTCATAAGGGAGGTGCTCCAGCCCTCTGACCAATTTTGTGGCTCTCCTCTTGGCTCCCTCCAACAGGTCCATGTCTTTTTTATGTTGGGGGCCCCACATCTGAACACAGTACTCCAGGTGGGGTCTCACGAGAGAAGAGTAGAGGGGGAGAATCACCTCCTTCAACCTGCTGCTAATTTCAGAGGAAATTATATTTTGAGACAAAAGTCTAAGTGTGGTAAGAAGAATTTCTTAATTAGTTTGTAAAGGCAGAATAAATACCACCAATACACACTGCAGAAAAACAGGTGATCACAGCATGAGACTGAGAACTGCTTCTTCAAGAGTCCAAGTACCCTGTGAATACAGTGCATTAAAGCCTGTAACAGATTTTGTGATGCTGGAAATGAACACAATTAATTTCACAGGGTGTACCACTCCCTCATATTTTTCTAGTCTACTAGTCTGGCTTCATGTGCTCTCCCAGATTTGTAGTTGTTGCTATACGGGCTTGATTTCTCAGTCCTAAGCTGTGTGTGGGTAGCCTGGGCTGAAGTTTGATTCTTGCTTTATTTCTCTTTTGAACGTGCCAGCAGTACAAGACCAGCTCCACAGACAAGAAGTGTGTAGAACAAAGCCTTCTCCACACCATAGCCATGTGACTGCTTCCATGGGAGGGCAGTAGGAGAGATCATGGGCTAAGATGGAGGCTTGACAGGGTATCTTTTATTTTTCAGATGTTGAACTGAAGCAGGCTGCCTGATGGAGCCATTGGCAGGCTGTTTCTCACAGTTGGTCTGTGTGTCACTCAGCAAGCTGAGGAGAACAAGTCTCACTTTTAAGTTGAGTTGCTTGTTGATTAGTTCCGACAGATCTGACAGCAAAAAGTAAATAGCATTTGGCAGAAGTAACTCTTAATGAGGGTGTCATTAAGAAAGTGACTCCACAGAGGACATGCACATGACTTCCCTCCCTCTCATTTTTCTCCCAACCACTACAGCATGAAAGATGACAATTTCACTTTGTTTTCCTAAAATTGGGATCCCCATTGCTACCAAATCACAGGTTTTCCAGAACAGTAATTTGAACTTCCAGCTAAATGAGGCAGGTTTTTTGGACATCTGCCTTACTTGGCTGCTGCAGACATATCCTGGAAACAGGCCACCAAGCTCTGAAGTTAGGATACCCTAGATAATGACCTATGCAGGAGAGAGACAGCAGATAGCTGGTACTGCAGGCTAGCACTGGAAGGGTACTGCCACCCAAGCTTGATCATCTTAAGTAGCTGAGTTGTCATCTGGGCTAAAACCTCTGCTGTTGCATATGCAAAGTACCTAATTTAGAATACCCTGAGGATAAGATTGAAGAACAGGGTTTGTGTATGAATTGATGAGCAAAGACAGTGCTTCAGCTAAATCTGGGGTTAAAATTAAGAATGTTTTTTTCCCCTTCTAACAGCAACAGCCTCTGTTTTCTGGAGTGGCTACAGCATCATCTAGTGGAAACTGACCAAAACTATTCAGGTCATGGCTGTGATCCAGCTGTCAAACATGAATTAATGCCCGTACTGTTTTTCACATGGGGCAGAAAATGTTATCCCCTTTCCTCCAGGGAGAAAAGGTTACCTAGGAAGAACAGCAGGACCAAGAATTCGGTCCAGCCAAGCCAGATACAAGCTGGTGTAGTAGCTGCTAGGTCAGCTGAGTATCTCAACCCAAGCTGGTTCTCTCCTTCTACAGAGCTGTTCCTAGGCACTCTCAAATTAAGCCTACAAAGCTAACAGTGAAGAAAACCATGCCAGTGCACCTGTGAACACTGCAGTTCTCTGTCTCCATGCCAATGAGTGGAAAGTGTTTTAAGTGCTTTGAGGTTCTTGGGGGACATGCCTGAGTTTGTCTTTTGCTCACTTTCTTACTCTCTTGAAAGGGACTGCTTTGTTCGTAGCTGGGAAGCCCCCACAGTCCATCAATGCCAAGAAGAAAACAAGTCTGCACTGTTGCACAGAGGCATGCCCCTTGGGTTCTGCAAGAACTCACAATTCAGTGGCAACTGCACAAAGCTCTAGCAAACTGCATCCCAGAAACTAGCATTTTAACAACTGCTTTCCATAGAGGCAACAGTGAAATGTGTAGAAGAAATGGGCCTGTTTCCATGATTTTGCTCTTGAAGCTAGAAGGTCAGATAACAGTAACTGCTGTTACTACTGTGTGAGAAGAGTGAGTCTGATCTTCTGACTGAATCTGAGCAGCATGGCATAGCTGCTTTGCAAGGGTGACAACTGCAGTGGGATTTCAGTCCCAAATTTCTGTGCTGTTTTCCAAAAGAATGAAGACAGTAAATAGCGTTTACTATTCCAGAAAATTAACATCTCTTGTGGATCAAGAGAACAAATGCAGGGCAAGGGTTGTGCGAGTTCAGCACGGCAAAAGCTGCATCAAACACTCGAACACCGGCCGCAGAAAGGCGTCCTGCTACCCTCTGGTGATGCTCTCGTGAAACTGCGGACAGCTCACAGCGGTTTCTTGGACCGTCACAAACACACTTGCTCTCTTGACTGTGATCTAAACCTGAAAAAGTCCAATTTGTGTGATTGCCCATCTGGTTCTGTTGAACAGAGTGTGCTTGAAACTACTGGTGAAAACTGACTAAAACTAAGGAGTAAGTCAGAGCTGTGCTTTGCAATATATCTGCAAGGAAAAAAAAAGGCATTTTTAAGATAATTGCTGCATGCTGTATGATCTTTTGGCATATCCAGGATTGAAGGTGTGGAGATGGATACAAGAAAGGCTTACAATTATGCAGGCTGCAAATATTTAGAATCATAGAACGGTTTGGGTTGGAAAGGACCTTAAAGATCATCAAGTTCCAAACCCCCTGCCATGGGCAGGGACACCCTCCACTAGACCAGGTTGCTCAAAGCCTCATCCAGCCTGGCCTTGAACACCTCCAGGGATGGGGCATCCACCACTTCCCTGGGCAACCTGTTCCAGTGTCTCACCACCCTCATAGTGAAAAATTTCTTCCCAATGTCTAGTCTAAATTTACCCTCTTTTAGCTTATACCCATTACCCCTTGTCCTATCACTACACTCCCTGATAAAGAGTGCCTCCCCATCTCTCCTGTAGGCCCCCTTCAGGTACTGGAAGGCTGCTATAAGGTCTCCAAGGAGCCTTCTTTACTCCAGGCTGAACAACCCCAATTCTTTCAGCCTGTCCTCATAGGGGAGGTGCTCCAGACCTCTGATTAATTTTGTGGCTCTCCTCTGGGCTCTCTCCAATAGGTCCATGTCTTTTTTATGTTGGGGGCCCCACATCTGAACACAGTAATTTACATACTATTGACATAATGACATTTGAAACTGCTCTAATGCTCAAGGGCTCTGAGCAGAATCTGACTACTGACCAGTTACTGATATTTTCAAGCTTTTTTATTCCACTCACTGACGATTTGAAGTAAGCAGCACACATGAGGAAAAGGAAGTCGATAATTGTTACCAAGCAGCCAGTCACTTCTGTCTGCAGGCATAATCTCATTTCTCCTCTTTGTTTGGGAGACAGTGAAAAACCTTGTACTGCAGAGTATGCAACAGCAAGTGGCAGTTTTCCAATGAGGTTTTTTTCCAGCAAGATTAGTCTGTTTTGAGACTGCAAGAAAATAGATGGTTTAAAACAGCGTCTTCAGAAATGCATATTGTTTGAAATGTCAAACTGTGTCATTTCAACAATTATGTTTATCCAAAGGGAATATGACTCCATAAATACTCAGTTTCATTCAAAGATCAATAAGATTTTGTTTCTGTTTCAGCTCAATGTAGCTGTTTTTCAGAAGTCTGAGATCTTTTCCTCTCCATTTCACGATGGTAGAAGACTAAACAGTGTTGTCAGCTGAAGAGGCAGGAAAGTAATATTTTTTTCCTCTCTTTTCTCATCCCCTGTTTTGTCTGCCTGGCTGTAGCACCTGTGATCACTCGCATCACAACTGAGCCACAGGAGGTGGCCCTGAAGTCGAGGCCCTGGTAGATGCACAGGCAGAGATATCCATCAGAAACCCTGGTGTCACAACATTTTAGGTGAAGGGACAGGGAATGATGTTGAAAGTGATGAGGACAAAATCTAGTAATGATGGGCTTTGAATGGCTGATCCAAAATGCATTGAAGCAGTTAAGATCTTTTCCCGGCCCCAGTTTTGTATGAATTCTATTTCCTGCTCTTATTTTCCCCTTATTGGGGACTTTATGAGTTGAAATAACATTCTATAGTCATTTTACTTTGATCCGTCCCACCTCTCCTCTCCAGACCCCCATGCCTTTGAGATTGCCTAGGTAAGGATGAGAAACTGCACTACAGAGCTGGGGAGAGCACCTCAGAGATTCAAGAGGGGCCGAACCTGCAGAGTAGCCTCTCCACCCGGCCATGCACTCCACTCCTGACAAAGCTTATTTCTAGCCAGAGCTGACAGGTTGACATTTGCTTGTTGCTCCCTCTGTCATGAAGACTGCCTGCCATCCAGATCAAAGGAGTCCACACATGGCAACATTTGCTGTGGGTGGTCATGCACCCTGCCAGGGCCTCTCCTGTGTGGGCATCATTAAGGTCCAGCCAAGCTGGGAAGGAAAGCCAGGAGGAGGGGCTGGCATGGATTTTATGACACGTTATAAATTCAGATTGTAAACAGTGAAGTCTCACATGTTTTTGAGGGAAACCTCCCTGTCCTCTAAAGGCTGCTTACATTTCTCCAAGCCTGCAAGTTCTTGTGCTCTTAGGAAAACCCGTCACAGAATAACTAAATGCAGCAGACCTGGTATGAGCTGAGGCACTGCAGATCTTGCTGACGGCTGCAGCATGGGTCTTCCCTGGCGTAAAGCTCTCTTCACAACTTCTTAAAGGCTGCAGCAGAGAGCAACACACCCTAAGCATTAATGCAAATGACCAGAGGCACAATCTCCGGCCTTTTCTTCTGGTATAAATACTTTGAGTTTTTCAGCCATGAACAGTTAATTTTAACTCTGCCTAGCTGGAATACACTTTTCCGGGGAGGCAGGCAATATCCTCTGTCTAATGAAAGATGTAACTAACCGTTCAATGCACAATCATCTGTAACATCATGTGAAAACTGCAGTAGTCTCCCCCACAAGATCTCTGCCTTTTTTTTTTTTTTCAGGAGGTGTTGAAGTAAGCAGGCAACAGTTCTTCCCCTGTTGTACTGCACTGTGCCTCTTGCATGGTGTCCTCTACAGTAACAAGGGCATCTCTGAGTGAATTTAAGTGGCAGTGTAACATGCATCACTACAGGGACCTGGATGCCAGCTACAGCCTAAGCCCCAGACTTATCCTCAGCCCTAGCTATCCACAAAGGCTAGCTTGGCTTTAAGCAAAACATTTCTGTATGTTTTGATAAACAGGGCTGAATACTGGGACTGCTTCCTGGCATACTGACCAGCCCCAGTACCGCCAGGTTCCTTCCTCCTGTCTCAAGCAGAGAGAGAGTTTACAAATCTCAGCCCATCCTTGGATGAGCACTTTTTCATAGAATCATGGAATCATAGAATGGTTTGGGTTGGAAAGGACCTTAAAGATCATCAAGTTCCAACCCCCCTGCCATGGGCAGGGACACCCTCCACTAGACCAGGTTGCTCAAAGCCTCATCCAGCCTGGCGTTGAACACCTCCAGGGATGGGGCATCCACAGCTTCCCTGGGCAACCTGTTCCAGT
Organism: Syrrhaptes paradoxus; assembly: GCA_013400615.1. Lineage (NCBI taxonomy): Eukaryota > Metazoa > Chordata > Aves > Pterocliformes > Pteroclidae > Syrrhaptes > Syrrhaptes paradoxus. Next base: position 176,641 of record VZTO01026206.1, on the reverse strand, counting down.
GCCTCACCACCCTCATAGTGAAAAATTTCTTCCTAATGTCTAGTCTAAATTTACCCTCTTTTAGCTTATACCCGTTACCCCTTGTTCTCTCACTACACTCCCTGATAAAGAGTGCCTCCCCATCTCTCCTGTAGGCCCCCTTCAGGTACTGGAAGGCTGCTATTAAGTCTCCTCGGAGCCTTCTCTTCTCCAGGCTGAACAACCCCAACTCTTTCAGCCTGTCCTCATAGGGGAGGTGCTCCAGCCCTCTGATTAATTTTGTGGCTCTCCTCTGGACTCTCTCCAACAGGTCCATGTCTTTTTTATGTTGGGGGCCCCACATCTGAACACAGTACTCCAGGTGGGGTCTCACGAGAGCAGAGTAGAGGGGGAGAATCACCTCCCTTGACCTGCTGCTAATGCTTCTCTTGATGCAGCCAAGGACACGGTTGGCTTTCTGGGCTGCAAGCGCACACTGCCGGCTCATGTTGAGCTTCTCATCCACCAATACCCCCAAGTTCTTCTCCTCAGAGCTGCTCTCTATCCATTCTCCGCCCAGCCTGTATTTGTGCTTGGGATTGCCTCGACCCACGTGCAGGACCTTGCACTTGGCCTGGTTAAATTTCATGAGGTTTGTATGGGCCCACCTCTCCAGCCTGTCAAGGTCCTTCTGGATGGCAAATGGCCTTGGCCTTATGTGTTTCAGATGATACTTCCCTGGGGCCATTGATGGAGGCCAGCCAGGATAGTGCCAGGGCAGCTGCCTGTGCACCAGTCTGCAGGGGTGCGTGGGGCACCCTGGCTCACAAGGGAGGCCCTGTGCCCCATGGTGAGCAGCTGTAGGCTCCCCGGGCTTGGCCTTTGCAAAGTGCTGCTGTTCAGCCACAAGCTCCATGTGTGGACACACCAGCTGTGTTCATGTGATATTTGCATGCATAATGTACCTCTGTTTTGTGAACACCTGATCCACTTCTCACTGCTTAACGGAGGTAGAAATTGGTCACATAATCTCTGCTTGTGTTAAGAGCATCGCAGTTTCTTGTTTCCACCACTCCCTGTGAGTACCTTTCTCATGAGGAAAATGTTCTTTTTTTGTTGAAGCCTGCAAGAGACAACTTGCATGGCTGAGTTGGAGCAGCTCCATGACAAATCAACAGCACCTGAACAATCTCCACAGCCAAGCATTAGACCTGCTGGCTTTCCTCTTCACATCCCTGTCTATCCCCTTCTGTGACAGCTTCCACTGACGCCGATGCTGTGTTGGCTCATTTGATAGACATGGGAGACTGTGTCCTGGCAAGGGGTGAGGAAAGAGAAGCCTGGCTGTCCCTGTGGGATTCCCCCCTGGGTCAGTACTTGGTGGGAATGCCCCTGCCAGCACAATATCTGGAGGAGGGTCAGCAATAATGCAGAGCATGTTGGCTCCCAGGCTTGCTTCTTGCAGAGCCTTTTAGTCAGGCCTTTCTTTCAAGTCTTTGCTGAAAAATCTCCTACGTAACAGCCTGCAGTACAGCTTCAAGATCACTTCCACTGCCCTCCTCAGCCCTCCACAGAGTCCCAGCTCTGCTTATTTCTGGCTTTGTGGAGGGAGCACATGTAGCCATCTCCATCTTCCCTTCCTCTCCACAAGCCTGCAGCACCACCACTGAGACCCTAAGAAGGATAACACTCCCCCCTCAGACATACAGGAGATGATCAGGGAGCAGGTCCCAGGATTAAGTTTGCTTGAAACAGATTAGTTAACTGAAGTTAGACACAGTAAGTTTTTCCACAGTGCCCTTCACTGGGCAGGTGGTGAATATGCCTTAGTGAGCTCAGATTCAGCCCCACTGTAGGCTTTTTATATTTTAAACAGAATGGCTGTGAACTAGCTACATGAATGTAACTTATCCCTATAAGCAGAGATTTTTTTTTTAAAATGACATTTCTCACTTTCTTCTCACTTCTAGTATAATTGTTCCATAACAGATTTTCATCTACCAGAATTGCAGAAAATTCAACTAAGCCAGGTTAGAGGGTTTAGCCCTGAGTGATGCTTTTCTAACAAGTTGAGTATATTTACTAATCAAATAAATCAATATAACAAAGCAGCTGAAAAGTCTGGAAATTTTTCTTGTCAGAAAAGCAGTTAAAACCAGTAAGAGGTCTGCTGTGAGCAATGCAGAAAGAAAAGGAAGGACAAAGAGTCAGACCATGTTCTTTTAGTATTTTTGAATAAAATATTTCAGATGTTCACACTTCGGAGTTTTGTTTTTGCTTGGAACCTCCTGAAACCAAAACCACAATAACAATTGTATCTCTGTACCAAACACAACCTTTGATAAAGCTCCTTCTCTGGAGAAGCTGATATTTTTAGTGACAAAAGGGAAAATTTGTGGCCTGAATTTCATGTCACTCATCTGTCCCTTGTCTTGATTTAGCCAGCTTTTCAGAAACACTCTCTGGAGCAAACAGAACTGATCGTCTAGGCACGCATGACCATACCAGTGATCTGGGTCAGTGCATGTGTAAGTGCACCTGCAGAGGTTTGGGGAGAAGGACAAGGCTGGGTCACACTGAGTCAGCATCCCCCTTCACTATCACTTCAACTATCTATCTGAAGACAGTGCAGTGAATGGTGGAAACAGATTTGTGTCTTGCATTGGTGCCTCTGTCAGGAACCACGAATCTGTGAACTGCAGTGCTCCAGGCTTCAGAATCTGTTTGGGCACTTTGGAAACAGCTGGCTTAAAAAAATAAACCCTCTGCTTTTTAGGTTTCACATCTAAATTTTTTCCCTCTCAGTAGTGTACCTTTCTGGAATCAGCCAAAAAAAAAAAAAATCAATTGATGTAAAAAAGGTAGAGTATCCCTTGCAGAAACTATTATTTTGAACATGAGCTGGTCACTCTTTCAGATGCAACCAGGAGATGTCAGTATGCTCACAAAAAACAAACTGCTGGAGGTGGTTGCAAGCAATGCAGAAGATGCTGTGAGGAACAGATGTTTCCCTTGAGAAGTTAATATTTGGATGGTATCTTTTACGTATGACATGGCTTAGGAAAAGAATTCTTCCTGGAGAACTAAAATTGTTCAATATTCGCATGGGAAAGCCACTAGCATGCCTGCATCTGTATTTTACTTACAGACAAGGTCAGGCAACGGTCATCCTATTTCTAAAATATAGCAGTTTGCTCCTCCTCCATAGCTCATACTTCATGAAAGGGCTGCAAGAAAAGAGAAACCAGAAGAAGAGCTGAAAGTCATAGCTGGTCTTTACTGAAAATGCTCATGACCTCTGGGTTGCTGGCTCACAGCTGTCTCAGATTTTATTGGTTGGATACTGTTAACATTTGACAAGTGTTTTGTGCCTTTGATTTCATGATCTCCGTGCAATTGCACATGAACAGACATCCCCATCTCATAAATCAGCAGCGCTAACAACACCCAAAGCAAGTGTGTCAAAGAAACCAAGAAGTGATGGTCACAAGGAACAAGCTGCTCACTTGCAGGCAGCTTGAGGAAGCAATAGGGACAATTGCAGACCTTACTAATATCTTAGGCAGTCCTCCCATTCTCTCTCACGTAGGAGAACATTTCCTAAGTTCATAAGATAGAAGGTAACAAATAGGACTTAGCCATTTGCCTAATTGAACTTGCAAGAGAGCTCTCCTTGACTTGAATCACACACTGGACAGCTTTCCATATGTCATTCGGTGATAGTATCTATACATCCACAAAAAGTAGAGCACCTCTGAAAAACAGGTATCTCGAGTTTTAGGAACTATCTCAGGCTGAATGTGCTCAGCTGTACTGCTTAATCTGTAAGAGTGGCTAAACCTCTCTTTACTTGAAGGAAGCAAGATGACATATTCCTGAATATTAGGAGGCAAATCCTGTTTGTCTTAAAGCTCTTTGTTGCAGTTCATGCCAAGTCAACAGAAACCATCTGTAATCTACAAGAAGAATCCAGGTTTTGTCTCAGTTAAGCAAATATTTATGTGTTCATGGAGGCACACTGTTCGCTTCCACCGGCACTGCAGCATAGCATTTGACCTGTGATGAGCCCAAATGTTAAAATGCAACATCTACTGAAATAAATTTGTAGCTTTCCTCCACTTCTGCTATGTGTTGTTTTGCCAAATAATGAGATCCATTAATTTAGGAAAAGATATACAGGTGTATGATGTACAAGTCATGGGTCAAGACTTGGAAGGTCTGAGAGATGGAGGAAATAGCCTCCATATCGAAATAGCCATAGAAAATAGCCAGAATACAGTGCCTTTTCAAATTTGCTACGAACTGTTTGGCACCTTATTCAGTCAATCTGAGAAAATGTCCTTGAGATCTTAATTTGTGAATGCTGTGAAAACTGTGGATAATGTACTGACATTGCAGTCACGCTTTTCTAGGCAGTGGCTAAAGAAACTTTGTGCAGTTTTGGGGACAAACCCTCAGGTCCAAACATCTTGCAGCAGAACTGAATTAAATGAAACTGCTACTGGGATAGAAAGAAGTCACACCAACCTCTCGTAACCCCCAAGATGAGCAGATGAGTTTGGCATGTTTAGTCTGTGTTCCCCTCCTCAGGTCCTTTACTGATAAGACTGCTCTGCCTGATGCATGAGAGAGCCTTGTTGTCAACTGATATACCATGCTGACTATCAATGTTTTTTCTCAAGTCATAAATGTGCATCTGTATTGTTGCAGTGCTAAAAACCAGACACCCATGGTGAAATGAGAAAAAATGGTGTAGTTTACTTGTGTGGTGAGGGGGGTATTGTATTGTTCAAGAACTTACGGGATATGCATCAGACTCACAGAAAGCCCTTTGGAAGGAGTTTCACAAGAGGATTTGGTTTCAAGAGCTGAAATTTCACCTGAAAAAAATGGAGTTTGCAGACGGAAAGCCCACTGTGATTTCCTCTGTGCATTGTCAAAACACATCCTGGGATAATGAAACATTGCAGCGTTACAGGACATATTTGAAGCAGTGAAAAGAAGTCTGACATTTCCTATGTCCACAGGTCCTTTCATGGGTGGATGCATATGCCCTATGTGCAAACTGCTGGGAGAGTATAGCATGGCTCTGAAACTGAACTATCATCTTTCAAAGATGCTTGGGCCATGAAGCAGTGCACCAGCCTTGGTGAAGGCGGCAGATGGAGGCATGCTGTGGATCAGGTCTTACCCTTGAAGTACGAGGCAGGAAAGCCATTGGCTATGATTCATCGTCAGTCACAGAAAGTAGACATACTTTCCCAGGGACAAAGCTGGATTCCTGCACATGTGGATGAGAGCCTCAGGCTTCCTCAGACCTCACTGCTGGAGTCTGTTTTCAAAAAAAAGTTGTTTTTCATCATAAGACTAATTTATTCCAGCTTTCCTGACTGCATCACTTTCAGACATTAAAACATCACAGCTTCCCCCCCAAGTATGTTCCTCCAACTTACAACAAATTTAAATTCAGTAAGGACTAAATTTAATATATAAAATAAAGCCACTTAACAACAGAAAAAGGCTTCTTTGAGCTCTGAAAATAAGAAAAAGCTCCTCAGTAGAAACAGCATAGCATTAGTATTCTTACTTATTCACTCTTCAGAAGGAGAGTTTGGAAGCAGATCTGGTGAGTGCCAGATGAAGTCAGCTAAATTTGCAGCTGGTTCAGTCATTATCCACACTGGGAAGTGCAGGTTATACCACCGGCTAAAGAATTTACAGGCTGCTGATGTCTGGGTGTATTGCAGAAAGGGCTGAACATATCCACAGATAATGGCAAAATGGATTCACTAATAGAAAAAAATCCTGTTTCAGCAGGCAAAGGAAGAGTAAAGAGGAATTTCCTCTTTAAATATTTTTGTCTAGGAATCTGCCTATTTTGTCCGATTGGATTTTTTACAATAAAAAACCTTTATATGGAAAGCTGGTCAAAGACTTTGTCTCAAACATTGTGAGTTTGCAAAATTTGAGGCAGAGGAACTAAACAGGGATCAGAAGCCAGTTCTTCAGACAAAGAAACAAGCCAAGAGACCTTCCAAAGACTTCATTAATTCATGGAATTAATGAGGTGGGAAGAGGCCTCTGGCTGTCCCACCCCCTGCATGAAGCAGGGCCTGTTAGAGCAGGTTGTTGTGTGCCTCATGCAGTCAAAATTTGAGTTTTTCTAAGACTGGAGTTTCTGCAACATTTGCAAGCCCCTCTTTGAGGGAGTGAGCACCCGCATGATGAAAAACTTTCCTTGATAGGTAAACCAGATTGACACCTTTTACAATCATGTCCTCTTGCCTCTTGTATACCACAGAATAGCTGGACATAAGGTCTGCCCTTCCCCTCTTCTTCCCCAGACTGAACCAGCTGAGAACCCTCTGCCTTCCCTCATATACCCTGTGTCCAGCCTCAGCTGTTGCAGGGATCTCTTGTGGTCACCAGGTAAAATAAGCATCTTCTTGCTTCTTGCTTATTCTACTGTGTTTTTGTTTATCATCAAGAAGCCTTTGAATCACAAGAAGGCCGCATCCTGCAAAAGGTGAGAAGGAATGAAGAACCACTGCTGGCTGCCAAGGGGACCACACAGGCTCTGCCATGCTGGCAGGTGGGTTTAGGCAGAGGACAGATGGCTTTGCTGGAAACGGATAGAAAACATACTTTAGTAGAGGTACAACTTTTATACCACCAAGTTCTCAGAAGCAACTTTCTTTGTGAAGACTGTAAAAATACACCTTTTCAAACACTGAAGGAGTCCAGAGCCTTTCCATGAATTTCAGAGGTGCTTTCATCCAGGGCCTCAGTTTTCACACATCTGTTCCATTACCTAAGCAAAATGATATCTAAAATGCCTCGGCCACAGAGAAGGCTGCACGTACAAGGATGTTCAAGCATGTTTTTGGTTTATTAGTTCTGTTACAGACACTCAAGCAGATGAATGTAAGAGGAGAAACTGGCTTTATAGTAAAAAAAGAGACCTACAGCACTGACAAATTAATTTCCATCCTGTCATGACTCATGAGACAGCACTACAGTAACATTAACAAAACGTCAGTTAAAGCGGTAGTAATTATTTCCATTGCTAATACTGACTCCGGCTTAACAACATTTACAGGCTTTGTTATGTTGTCATAAAATAAACAGCAATATAGGAACAAACCAGATTCTCTGCTTTTGAAAGAATGGACTTTTCCCCCATCTGTCCCCATGACAAAATCATGCCTTGTGAAGGAAATCAGAGATGGAGGCATGAATGCAGCTCATAAAAAAATCTTGGTGAGGACTTGCACAAAGTTTTCAGCAGCATTATATTCAGTGTCAGAAAGGCTATAGTCTTGTTTTGCCAGGCACACCGGAGATGGGGACTGCAGGAGTATGACACAAAGTCCCATCCAGTCCAAGTCAAATCTGCCTTTTTTCCTGTATTGTTAAAATGGCAGACTGGGAGGAACTGGTGTCCCATCAGGCAAGATTTTCTTTCTCCTGTTAAACATGCTTAATTGTGTTAATTTCTCACAGTTTTGTGTGCTTATCAATGCCCTGGCCCTTCAGCAGTGATCAACAGCATTATCTGCCACAGCCTGTGGATGGATTTCCTTGTGGTTCCATACCAGAGTATTCAAGATCATCAGCAAGAAACTGAACAAAATAGTCCCTGACAAAGAAATTGTAATAGGAAAACAGACTTTCTTCATGAAATTTAATCATGACAATCAATTTTGAGACAAAAGAGCCCCAGACCAATTGTCTTAATAGTTTAAATTTAATCCTTGTATCAAGGATGCCCAATATTATCCATCTGCCAGATGCTGATTTCTAGGGCTACTGGAGGGTCTTAAGACTGCATGTTCAAAACAGAGATTTATAACACCCACCAGACTGTGTAATTTCACATCACAGAACATTATTTCTTAAGGACTGTGATCCTCAACACAGGTCAAAATTGTGACAAAGCCTGAGTATTCCTCATGAAATGCCTTCACCCAGTTCAAACTGGACCCTTTTGGAAATGGATGTCTTCCTCTCTGTGAGTTTAATGGATATTTAATAACATCCAAGGCCTATTCCTGTCCTTTTAGTGGAGGGTTTGTGCAAAGACATTACAGTGGGGGTCTGTTGCAGGCCACCTGACCAGGAAGAGCAAGTGGATGAGGCCCTCTACAGACAGATAGGAGCAGACTCACATTCACAAGCCCTGGTCCTCATGGGGGACTTCAACCATCCTGATATCTGTTGGAGGGACAAGACAACAGGGGATAAGCAAGCCAGGAGGTTCGTGCAATGTGTCGATGACAACTTCTTTCTCCAAGTGATAGAGGAGCCAACCAGGAGAGGGGCTATGCTGGACCTTCTCACCAACAAGGAAAGGCTGGTGGGGAATGTGGAACTCAAGGGCAGCCTGGGATGCAGTGACCATGAGATGGTGGAGTTCAAGGTCCTCAGGGCAGTGAGGAGGGTGCACAGCAAACTCACTACCCTGGACTTCAGGAGAGGAGACTTTGGCCTCTCCAGGGATTTGCTCTGAAGAGTCCCACAGGCTAAAGCCCTGGAGGGAAGAGGGGCCCAAGAAAGCTGGCTAATATTTAAGGATCACCTTGGGAGTGAGGCATCCCAACAAAGAGGAGGTAAGGAAAAAAGGCCAGAAGGCCTGCATGGATGAACAAGCACAAATACAGGCTGGGTGGAGAATGGATAGAGAGCAGCTCTGAGGAGAAGGACTTGGGGGTATTGGTAGATGAGAAGCTCAACATGAGCTGGCAGTGTGCGCTTCCAGCCCAGAAAGCCAATCGTGTCCTGGGCTGCATCGAAAGAAGCATTAGCAGCAGGTCAAGGGAGGTGATTCTCCCCCTCTACTCTGGTCTCATGACACCCCACCTTGAGTACTGTGTTCAGATGTGGGGCCCCTAACATAAAAAAGACATAGACCTGTTGGAGAGAATCCAGAGGAGAGCCACAAAATTAATCAGAGGTCTGGAGCACCTCCCCTATGAGGACAGGCTGAAAGAGTTGGGGTTGTTCAGCCTGGAGAAGAGAAGGCTCCGAGGAGACTTAATAGCAGCCTTCCAGTACCTGAAGGGGGCCTACAGGAGAGCGTAGTGAGAGAACAAGGGGTAACGGGTATAAGCTAAAAGAGGGTAAATTTAGACTAGACATTAGGAAGAAATTTTTCACTATGAGGGTGGTGAGACACTGGAACAGGTTGCCCAGGGAAGTGGTGGATGCCCCATCCCTGGAGGTGTTCAAGGCCAGGCTGGATGAGGCTTTGAGCAACCTAGTCTAATGGAGGGTGTCCCTGCCCATGGCAGTGGGGTTGGAACTTGATGATCTTTAAGGTCCTTTCCAACCCAAACCATTCTATGATTCTATAACTCCTGGACAAGCTCAAAGACAAAAAGAAAGTCTACAGAAGGTGGAAGCCAGCGCGGGTAGCCTGGGAGGAATGCAAAGGAACTGTTCAAGCTACCAGGGATCAAGTTTGGAAAGCTAAAGCCCTGATAGAATTAAATCTGTCCAGGGACCTCAAGGCAACAAGAAAAGCTTCTATAGGTATGTTGCTGATAAAAGGAAGATTAGGGAAAGTGTAGGTCCTCTCTGGAAGGAAATGTGAGACCTGATTCTCCGGGATATGGAGAAGGCTTGCAGCACTGAGTGCTTGCAGCCCAGAAAGCCAACCAGATCCTGGGCTGCATCAAAAGAAGCGTGACCAGCAGGTCAAGGGAGTTGATTCTCCCCCTCTACTCCATTCTTGTGAGACCCTACCTGGAGTACTGCATCCAGCTCTGGGGCCCCCAAAATAAGAAGGACATGGACCTGTTGGAGCAAGTCCAGAAGATGTCCACAAAGATTGTCAGAGGGCTGGAGCACCTCCAATACTGGGACAGGCTGACAGAGTTGAGGTTGTTCAGCCCGGAGAAGAGAAGGCTCCAGGGAGACCTAGCAGCCTTCCAGTACCTGAAGGGGGCTACAGGAGAGACAGGGGGGCACTCTTGATGAGGGAATGTAGTGATAGGACAAGTGGTAATGATTTTAAGATGAAAGAGTGTGGATTTAGACAAGATTTTAGGAAGATATTATTTACTATGTGGGGGGTAAGGCACTGGCACAGGTTGCCCAGAGAACTTGTGGCTTGCCCATCCTCGAGGCGTTCAAGGCCAGGCTGGATGAGGCTTTCAGCAACCTGGTCTAGTGGGAGGTGTCCCTGCCTATGGCAGGGGGTTAGAACTAGACAATCTTTAAGGTCCTTTCCAACCCAAACCATTCGGTGATTCTATGATTCTATGGATCATAGCTCTTTTTGGACATATACAGAATTTTCCCTCCAAGGCAATCTTATTGCACAATTGAACTTCTCACTGGCTTCGGACTAGGTGTTAAGCTCCCAAATTCATCATCGACGTTTCTTAAATAGTGTTTAGTTCAGTAATTTACACATCCCCTATGTACTGCTCTTATGTGCCTCTGTCCCTGGATATTCAGATACTGTCATCCACAGAGGCTTCTTGCTGAAAGAGCAAGCTTGCTGGAGGTAAATAAGGTGCATAATTTCACATATGTGTCTGAAGTGCTGCCTCATTGTGGTGCACAGAGTGAGTCACTTCAGTCTTTGCACTTGACATCACTAGGGACTAAGTTTTAAAACCAAACCACAAGGGATGTTACATGTTGTACCAAGTGTGGATATTATTCGTATCAGGAAATGGACACTGCACCATAGAATCCTATTTGTGTTGTGTTTCCTCAAACCTGAAACCCCCCTTCAGATATTTCAGTAGTCCAAACTCAGTTAGATTTGAATGACTGTGAGTCAGACCATAATGAAATCAAAGAAATATTATCCATGGCCTATTCTTATGAATTATCAATACATGAATCTAAGAGAGGCTTTGTACGCCAAAAATCTTCTGTGAATTAGTCCCAGACTGCAATTTTATTTTTAAGGCCTCACTTATTTTTCCTAGTGTTTGGGAGAGTTTAACTTGACAATGTTCAACGATCCTTATTATCTGACTTTTATCTGAAAGTGATAACTTTCAGATTAAAGAAAACTTTTCACACAATATACAATTATCTGATGATTGGACAAGAATCCAACTAAGAATCAGGAGAATTCCCTTACATTTAATTGAATGCCAGTTCTTTATATGAGGATCTGTAGGACCAACATTCAATGCACAGAGAAACCTACATAGCAAAATCTTCTCTAGATGACTCCCAGTTGTAATTCAGCCTCTTGAAATTAACGCGTATCTCTGCAAAAGAAGTGGAACAGATCTTTGTAATTCATGTCCGAACAACTCCTTTTTTTTTTTTATTAGAGTTGTTACTTAAATTTTTTAATATGCTTGTAATGAATAAAGACATCAAAATTAAGGTGCCTCACTAGAATTTTTGGCCCCTTGGCAGCCATTTTAGGACTATCCCTTTGTCCAGGTGTCAGGGTTTGCTCACTATGAGTGCTTTGTATGCGATATAGCTCTTCTTGTGCTGGGTAGCACTGCAGGGCTTCATATGCTTATGGCCACACTGCCAGGGGAAGTACATCCCCTGGAAAATCCTGCACGAGGCACAAGCCACTCATACTGGCTTGCAGGCCACCAGTTAGCTCCAACAAGGTTAAAATCTACCACATCTGTTCATTGCCGCTCTATCCTCCTACCCAGCATTACATGAGCTTTGTGATGGGTACTCTCTGTGCCATCTGGTTCTGCTGTCTCACAGTGCTGGGTACCACTAAGGAAACACTCTCATGCCTTGGGCCACAGCAGTCAGAGATTTTCTGGCTAGATTTCTTACTCCATTCTCTCTGTCTAGTACTAAAATGGCTGCTCACAAGGTGATTTACAGGACAGCAGCTAATAAATGGATAAGCTATTATTCTGGAAAGAGTTAATCACTGCCTCTTTAATTTGTTGCACAGTCACCTGGATGCTGCTGGCAGCCAGCGGTTGGTGTGGATACTTATAGATTACTGCTTCCATACTGGAGCAAGGATTTAAAGAGCATTACTAAACCAGCAGGATGGCAGCAGGTTCAGACTGCTGGCACAAAGATGGTCAGAAAGGCACAAGCTGTATTGTAGTTTGTGCTCTAACAGACTTTCCACTGAGTTCTAGTGCCCTTGATTTGTCCTTAATTTCTCAGTTTGAGATCCCCAGGTTATGCTTTTTAGCTCCCATGCAGCACATGAGGGCAGTCTCTCCATCTCCATCTGAACTTTTGCTACAAATAAATCAATCTGTTCTTTTTATGGTGGTGTTCAACATGGGTTTGTGACCTCTCCTAGTGTAGGCAGTCTTGGAAATATGCAATGTGCAGCCACTTGGTGTGAAAGTCTAGGTGAGCGTGCTTGTGTTGCAGGGATGTAATTTCAGATCAGAGCAGGAAGGTTGCATGCATTGGTGAGGTTAGGATAACCACACCAAGTCTCTTTCAGACAGACATCACCAAGAACCTATCCTCTCCTCTGGCACAATCTGCCTTTGTCAGACCTACTTCCAGCCCACCAAGTGCCTTCATCTCTCAAAGCCAGCCTCTGCTTCTCCCTGTACCCCTGGCCAACTCCACATCTTCTAGGATCCATCACGTCTCCTTCTCTCTCAGCAGTGGTTGGGCTTGTTTCTCACTTGCTTTCTTTACTGCTGCCTGTGTTAACGCCTTCCTTGCTATATATGAGTTACGTTTTTCCACTGGCAGTAGCAGTAGCTACTATCATACCCAACCTCATCTCTGGTTACATGTCCCTGTTCCTTTACCCCAGCAGTGATGTTGAGATCAAGTAGTTGCAGGATGGAGGCAAAGGAGTGTCTTCCATCCTGCCTGGCCGTCAGTGAAGGTTATTGTGCATTGTCACAGGCAGGTACTACAGCCTTAGAGAGAACTGCAGAGTCATTGCTGCAACACAGCAGGTCTTCATTAACCCTCACACAAGCTTTAATTACCTAACTGAATGTGAGGTACTGTATGTGACAGCCTAAATCCTGCTATACCAGAGGACAGGGCTGATGGATGTCAGTTTTTGTCTGGCACACAAAAAGAGCCATGGATCTTTTATCAAGCCTTGTGAGTGCTTGGGCTGGGGCAAAGCCTGTGTCCATGGTGCCTCTGAGCTCACATAAGAGAGAGGAGAGTCTAGACATTGCCACAGTTGCTCAAATACCAGCTGCACAGAAAGGACTGTATAATTTTGTGCTTCTGACAAACAGGGAGCAGTAGATGGGGATGGCTTCAGCACATATGCTGGCATCACCTTCGCTTTTAAGGGCAAACTCTGATGAGGAAGACCCATATCTCTTTTCTTAGCAAATTAATATGGTGTTCTGTCTTTTGTAACGGAGCCATGTCCAGATGCAGCATCACTTGGCACAGAGATTGTGATGAAGTGCACTTGTTGGAAATGTTGATACACACTTTCTGGAAAACATGCTGTACATTTGGTCAGTGTGTGACATATGGTAACAAGTCGAGGGTGGGTGGATCCAAGGGGGTGAATGAAAGGTCTGGCGGAGGAGTATATGTTCCAGAAAAAAACAGACAACATGGAGGATGTGACATTCAGGGTAAGTTTATGCTTCTGGATTTGTTTCTGAATATGGAATTGTCCCCGGTTAAAGATTGGAATTCTTTCTCCCTGTGTAAAGTACATGGTGACATCCTTAAAGACTGGAAACTCAGCCCAGGTCCATCCTCAGTGTGATGGTGGAGGCCTAGGTCTCCCAAGCCATCTCCCAGCATGAGGCGTTTTTTGGTGGAAAGAGCTCTGATCTGTGCCAGAAGGGGCTGGGCATCCGCAAGGGCTTGCGGAAGTGTCAGAAGCTGAGACTTTGTCTTTCTTTTGAACCAAACTTTAGGTCCCCTTAACAGCCAAGTTGTTAGCAAATAAATAAATGCATTTAGCAAAAACTCATGCTACACATGAATGTCACCACAATGTGATACATAGGGGACAAGTTTTAGAGGAACCCAGTGCCTCTATTGGAATACAATGGGACTCATTCTCCCCAAGTAAAGCCTCTAAAACCTCAGAAGATGCTTTGAAACTCTACATTTTATTGTGTTAGCTGCATAATTCTGTCCTTTAGGGACTTTTTCCATTGACTGGAACAAGGCTATCATTTAATTTCTGACAGCCACCATCTGAATACTGCAGCATGGAAAAATTATGGCTGTGAATCACTCCACCAGAGCACACTACTCCTGTGGATGTGGGATCTTGAACCAGGTCCCAAACCTATTGCCAGGGCTACACAAGTTAGTTTTGCTCCAGCGTTTCCAGCTGTTGGGATTTTATCACATTATCTGATCTTCTGCTTAATGCTTCAGCCCCCAGGGCTATAAGATTATGTAAGAACCTCTGCTTTTATTAAAAAATAAAGTTCATTTTCTAGTTTTTCCAGAAGAACTCAGAAATGTGACTCTTAATAATGCAGACAATTCAAGGTTACTAACCTCCCCCAACTATTATGTTTAAGCCAGCTATGATTTTTTTTAAGACCTGACTCATGACTTTTGAATGCCTGAGGGAAACTAGTGTATTTTCAAAAATACAACTATTGTTCATATTTTCAGCTTGATTTCTTATTTCCTCAGCCTGACAGCATTGCTTAATTGAAGGATTTTTGTTTCTCTGAATGTTTTGAATGCTGTACATCTGTAATGCATTTCTGACATTCCAGAAGCAAGCCCCCAGGAGCCTGTCATGCATCTGTCATTGGAGGTGCCTTAACAAATGTCCTATGGCACGTTTACAGTTTCAGAATCATGCTTGTCTGCAAAAAAAAAGTGGTTGCTAGATATATAACTTTTGGCAGCAAACCAAAGTTTCTTTCTTCAGGATGCAAATTCCTGGTTAGCAGGGATCTTTCTTTTTCCAATGTCTGAAAGCACCGACACAACTGCTGTGAAGTACCCATTTGTGCACTGTGACTCTATATGCAGCCATCCCCTGTGCTTTTGTGACATTACAAACTCAATTGATTCCTCCTTTTGCTGTCCCAGTATCTGGGAAGATGAAGTTGTCTATTGCCCCAGGAGCATGTCCTTCTCACCCTGAGGTTGCTCCTGGAGGAACAGGCATTCCATGTTACCCGACCCCTAACAATGTTGGTGGGTGGTGTTGCCACTGCAGTCACTGAGGAAATTTGCAGTGCTTTTCCCTACTTGTAAGAGGCAAAGGGGAGAACTGGATAGGAAGAAGACAATGCCTCCTCCATCAAAGCGTGACACCAGAAATCACTGTGCCACAGGGGATAGGCAGCAGTGTTTGGGAGGGGTTTACTGGGATGAGCGCATGGCATGGCACAAGCATCGCCAGTTGGCACCAGTGATAACAGCCCCTAGAGCTAGGGCTAGGCTCTCTACAGAGAGCTGTAGGCAGCTGCCTAATAACTGCCCAAGGCAGCTGGGAGTAGAAAGGAAAGTAAATGTCATTTTTGAGAGGCTATCCAGATTACTTCTGGTGTGAAAAGCACACTGGCAGGAGTAGGGAGAGCAGCTCTGGGGCCCGTGTATGTTGGTGAAGAGGCAAACACACTGATACCCCAAAGACAATTTTTTTGCCTGGACTAAAATGCTAGACTTTCCTTGCTGCACTAAAAGGTGGTTGTTGGTTTCAGTTGGACGTTCAAACCCTGTGTATACCTGTGGATTGCACAGCAGTGGGAAACATGCCCAGCACTGGAAGCTCAAGGTCTGTACTGTTCCTTGGTTTATGAGCTCTTTGGCATCGTTTTGGACCATGCTAAAGCAGTTCTCAGGGGTGGCTTGGGTTTTAGGATGGGCCCTCACCAGCAGGTGGTCGGGAGGCTATCCACCTTGTGTGGTTCGACAGCATGGATATAGGCTGGTGGGTGGTAGTTGCTGTTATGGACAGAGCCTTCTCACTGCTTCTAGTTCTGGTAAAGAGAAACTGCATTTTGCCTCACATATAGGACTATCATGTTATAAAAGAGTCAGACTTTTTCACAGAAACTTCACATTTGAAAAGACAGAACCTGTCTCCAGGGCTGCCAGTAATACTTAGAGAAAAAAAAAGGGCAAATACTGTGAAAATGCATCTGACAAAAGCTTTCCAAGGAAGCACAGACACAACTGACTGTTTGCAAGCTGTTTTGGGGACCTGAGCTTGGTGTTGCTTGCTAAGCATGATATCTGGGACAGGGTAAAGCCTTGACCACTCCTGCAAAGATGCTCAGGCATCTTACCACTTCTGGGTAACATCTGCATCACTCAACCCATGTGGTTTTCCTAATGTGACCTCCTCTCACAGAGACCAACTGCCCACAGCAAATCTCTTGCTGGTGGGGGAAGAAAGTCCAAGGGCTTTTGAAGGGCTTCTGCTTCTGAAGCAGTGACCAGAAGCCCCCTCTCCATCTGGGGTGGGATGGAGGAGGTGGAGGGGAGAAGGGACCCTCACATGGACAAATGCCCCCTTCTAGCTGCCCTCTGGGGACAGCATGTCTGTGGCGGGTTGGCCCTTGGCTGGGGGCCAAACCACACACACCCGCTCACACAGTCCCTGCCCCCACCCAATCATAGGGGAGAGAATTAAAGAGGTAAATGGCAAAGAAGACTCGTGGGTTGAGATAAGGACAATTTAATAACTAAACTACAATAATATTGGAAATAATACTATATACAAATATGTAATGTGATACACAGTGATTCTGCCCCTCCCCACCTGATGATCAAAGGCCCAGCCCACTCCCGGCCAATAACCCCGGAGGAGGGAGGGAATGGGTGATACACAATGATACTGCCCCCCCCAAAAGGCTCAGCCTGTTGCCAGCTAATGATCCCCAGAAACCGCACTCACGATTCCCCCAAAAGGGGGGGAAAAGGAGGGGAAGGGGGGGGTGCACCGCTCCTGGAGGCACTCACGGAACGGAGATAACAGCCCAAGCGTCCCAGGCCGAGAGCTGACCGAAGCAGGGGAAAAAAAAAAACAGCTAATGATCCCCCTGGAGAGGGAGGATCCCAGAACTCACGGAACGGAGATAACGAGCGTCCCGGGCCGAGAGCTAATGGCGTCCGTGGGGGGGGAAAGAAAAACAAGGCCTTGGGAGAGCGAATGCAGGGAGCCCAAGGGAAGTGAAAAAGCCAGCTCTCCCGGAAGGGTTCTCACCTATATACTGGGTATGACGTGCATGGGATGGAATAATTGGTCAGTCTGCTTTTCAATCTTGACCTAAAAGCAAATCCCAAGCTAGAAGCCGGACTGTCTGTCCCCCCCCTGCTCTGTCTGTGGAGAGGAGAGACGCTGAATGTATTTTGTCCTTGAGAGTATCCTAGCAATAACTATAAACGTTCTTTTCCTATCAATTTTCTCCTGAGCAGGAATCCAAAACATAGCTTCTTGCTAACTATTTATGAAGAGAAGGAAGAGAGAGAGAAAAAAAAATAACTGTCCTCTGCTTAACCCACGACAATGTCAGGGAAGGTGTATGTAGAAGTTGCTTGACCCTCAGCAGCAGCAGCTGTGGCTCTTCAGAAGGGCTCTAAGACCATCTTCTGAGTGTCAGGCTCTCACAGAGTTACCCAGGGTGGCTTCTTCCCTGTACAGTTTTTGAGTCAAAATGTTTTGCTTTATGACCATCTCTACAGGGCATAAGGTGGATTCTGTCCTTTTCCACTCCCTCCACAACAGATGGATAGCAAATGGTGAAGAAGTTAGCCACAAGGTAATTTCGGTTTAGGTTTTGGTGCAGCCCCTTGACTCCCCATCTGCATTATCTCCTGGCTGGGTGCACTGCTGATCCACCATTCATTAACTATTCACAGTATCTTAAGTGACAGAAGCACACTGCTGGCCAAACCCTTGGGCTGTAGTGCCAGGCCCATAGATTGTGGATAGTGCACTTGCTTCAAACAAGTTTAATGATGATACATCAACAACAGGCAGAGACAGGACTCTCAGGCCAAGTCCATGGAAGTTCACAGAATCACAGAATGTCAGAGATTGGAAGGGACCTCGAAAGATCATCTAGTCCAATCCCCCTGCCGGAGCAGGAACACCTAGATCAGATCACACAGGAACGCATCCAGGTGGGCTTTGAATGTCTCCAGAGAAGGAGACTCCACAACCTCTCTGGGCAGCCTGTTCCAGTGCTCTGTCACCCTCACTGTAAAGA